>MU708774.1:230427-268865 GCA_026770625.1 Nicotiana glauca | reverse complement strand
GGGGGGGGGGGGGGGGGGGGGTTGACCCGTGCTCCCTGTTCTCTCTAACGAAAACCATACTCTATGAAACTCTCACTGGGCTTCTTCTCTATCTTCGTCAGAGACAAACAGTTTGGGACAATCTTTATGTTATACTGGAAATGTCGAGCAAAAGCTTGGGCTAAATCATCCCAAGTGTACCAACGACTGTTGTCTTGGCGGGTATACCACTCCAATGCTCCACCGCTCAGACTTTGGCTGAAATATGCCATCAGTAGTTTATTTTTCCCCCCGGCTCCCCTCATCTTACTGCAAAATCCTCTCAAGTGAGCCACGGGGTCTCCGTGACCGTCGTACAAATCAAACTTGGGCATTTTGAATCCAACAAGTAGCTGGACATCAGGAAACAAACACAGATCCTTGTACGCCACACTCACTTGGCCCCCTAACCTTTGTATATTTCTTAATGACTGCTCCAGGCTCTTTACCTTCCTAAATATCTCCTCTTGCTCCGTGTTTTTGGGTGGCTTTTCAGTCTCGACAGGGAGTTCAAAATGGGGAGTGTAGGAGTAGTGATTTGGGACTTTGAAGGTAGGCTCTATGGGATAGTATTCATTATCTTGGTTCTGGAATAATGGCTCACAGGAAGATCGATGGAGTATAGCTGGTGGAGGTACTACGAAGATAGGGATAACTCGCGGAGGGGGGTATGGAGTTGTTTTGGCTGGTGGAGCTTGGATGGTTTAGGAAGTGGTGCCATGATAGTGGTGGTAAGGGGTGAAACTTGGTGCGTGTTGTGGGGATGAATCAACAATGGGAGGTTCTTGAGATTGAGCCCGTGGTAGGATAAAAGCAGGGTTGGCGGGGTATGATGGTGGGGGATGCCCTTTCATCCATGCCTGTTACATTTCGGCCATTTGGTGCTTCAACTTATGTAGCTCCTCTTTCAGACCAGACTCAGACTTCTCTACCTCTCTCGGTGGATCAACAATACTTGCGTCCAATTCTTGGCCAGCCATGATCAACTTGTGTTTAGACCTGGTATTGTATGGGTGGGTTACCAGAATGCCAAACAAACTAACCACCTTCCTGCTCTCAATGACAACAACAAACTTGTTAGTGTTTAAGATTTAACATATCGGCAACCGCACTTTTAGGATGCAATGCACCTAAGTAGTTAAAAGTTTCTACTATATATTTGAGCAACTGCATGTTTCATCCCGTCTTTTAACTAACTCTCCTTAATTTACGCTTTCTCTTCTCTCTTTTCCTTTCTTTTCACTCCAACCCTTCTTTAATCACTATTGGCTTTTCCTACTTGTTTTTGCTATCTTGTTTGCCATTATTTCTTTCCACTCACTTTTTCTTTTTATTTTCTCTCCTTTTTCTTTTTATTTTATGGTTATGATCGAATCCTATGTAGATTACCTACGTATCATGACGCTGCATGAATCAGATCATTACGTAGTTCAGGGGATAAATGCGAAATACAAGAACGACACATTTTTTTTTAGTTTTTGTTGTCAAATTTTTATAAAATAAAAACACTCTGGTTTTTCCTATCACAACGACTCCACCCCACAGACTTGAGCATTTTCAATAACTAAAAAGACTCAAAATGGACTAATATACTCTAAAAGAAACTATAGTACAGACTCGAAGAATAAAATCAAGAATACATAAGTGCCTGCATTGCTGCTCCGGTTGGTCTTGCTGCAGGCCTATGCGCCATATCTTCTTGGAGGCGAAATAGGTCATCCATGATCTGCCAGACAAAAATCATAACTGAAGTGAAGAACATGGTCCTGGTCATATCCTCGCATTCGTTGCAATTCATCACAATGTAGTCCACAATCCTTCTAACCTTCTCCTTGATGATAACCTTCTCTTGTAGCAGTCGTCCAATCTGCTGAGATCTGGCCCCCAAAACTTGTTCGGCTGTATGATTTTGCTCTTGTAGTTGCTGCAGGTCTTTTCTAGCTGCGACATCAGGGCATAACAGTGTTCTCTTTCTACTTTGAAGTATCTTTCCTGGTTGGTCATTTCGTTCTCAAGGACATTGATCTTTTTCTTCAGACCCATGATTCCTTTATCGTACCTTTCCTTCAGCTGTCGAACGAAACTTGCCCGTCCCTCTGCATTTTTAGATAACTTTGCTCGGGCCTTTGCTAGTTCATATTTGGTATTTTCTAAGTCAAATACATAATAACATACTCTCAACCTGAGTTTGTCTATAAGTTTCTCATCTTTTTCACTTCTAACAGGGTTCTCAGCTGCTATTTTCATCTTTCGTATTTGGGCTCGGAGGGCTTCATTTTCTTGGGCCAACCTCCTCTTTTCACCTTCTGCTTTTTATGCCTGAAGATCATTATTGAATTCGATGTTTCTCAATTTCTCCTGTGAATGGCGACGTGATATTTTTTCTCCTTTTATCCCCAGACCAACCTTTCTTGGACTTTATCATTAAAAGCTTAAATATGAGGTCTCTTGGTGGGCCTCTCGGGCTCTAGTTCGTTGTTTGCACAAGACCTTGTCTAAAACCACGCAGCATAATCTGGATCCACTTCCCCTTTGCAACATCTGGTACCTAGGTGCCATTTTTCAGATACCAGCAACCATTCCAATCCTGCTGAACTAAAGCCTCGGGAAATGTAGCTTCTGGATGTAGCTCAATGACCTGAGTGGTTAGATCTTCATCTTCTAGCACCACCTGATATCTTCTTAACTACCTTAAGACCCTCTGCAGTGCATATGACTGGAAACTCCTAAAACCCATCAATATTAGGTAACCTTTTGTAGCCGTCGTTGTATTACTTTCATCATCGGGAGCCATGTTATGGTCCACTCGACTTGACTTGCATTCAGAGCTTTCAAGTGGGAGACCCAGGATTCAAACCCTTCTGGAACATTATAGTCCTTCACTCTTTCCTCATAACTCTTGATGAATTTATATATGTTTGAACCATAGCTCATGGTGATGGAAGAGATGATCGATCAACCATATTTGTAGAAGAACATTATAACCTTAAAAGAATTGAGCCCCGGACTTGCACAATGTCAATTGTCGATAAATGTCTGCCAGCACTAACGGAGCAAGTGTATGATGTTTTTTAGTAGTGAGGATTTGTGCATTTATTGCCATATAGATATATACTGTCCCTTCTGCATTCGGAAGACCATAATTCCCAAAAATGCCACAATGACAACGAACCGACAATGAATTTTCCAGATGCCCTTATCTTGTTTGTTGTTTAAACCCTTTTCATGCATTTCGAACCCAATTGAGTGCCCGAACCTGAAGTGCAACAAGTAGAAAAACAACATTCTATATTTACATGAGCATTCTTCATTTGCTTACTGATATTCAAGGGGTCAAAGAACTTGTGCACAGAGGGAGCCCTTAGGAATATAAGTTGTTATTTTCTCAAGTCCCGGCAAGACTCAATATACCCGACCATTTCCTCTAGAGTAGGGTTGATCTCAAAATTTAAGAAATGAAAAACATTGTGGACGAGGCCCCAAAAAGTTACCAAAGCCTTGATTAAATCCTCCCGTGGTTTGATTTCCATCATGTCTGTAAGGGTACTCAACTGCTCTTTTACCCAATCCCGACCATCTTCATCCAGATCATTCCACCATCTATGTAGCTGCAGCTGGGATTGTTCTATGACCAGTTGTGATGGATTTTGGACATTGTTCATTTTTACATATGGAGGGTTAAGATTAGGGTTGACTTCGGTGGACTCTTTTGTAAAACAAGTTTTCAATTTCTAAAAGAAAAACCAACGAAAAATGACCCCCCATGCTACTTTAGCAAAAGTGGCCGTTTAGGCAAACGTGGCCCCTTCACAATTCCAAATAAATTTTGAGGTCGGGGAAAGATACTTTATGGAAAAATGGCACCTTACTGATAGGCTTATCCATTCTTTACGAAAATAGCCCTTCGACAACTGGAAGATACTCCGGCAAGAACGACTTAAAACATAACTGAAACTGGGTCGGCTTATCTCTTAACCAAAACCCTAAACTACATTTATTTGACTGCTACTCTTTTTTTCGAAAAATAAGGTCGAACCTTATGTATGTTGCCTATGTATCCCACATCCGGTGAGAATCAGACATGCGTAGTTCGATCAGTTTTGACATATTTGAAAGAGACACATTATTGACTCATTTAGAAATGACTCTTTTTTCTTGACTCTTTTTCTTTTCTCTTTTTTTATGAAAATTTCGGTAGAGTTTCAGGATATTTCCAAATACCGGGGATTTTTTTGGAACCGGGCTTTATTTCTTCCCTACATCACTTTTGGTTTTTCTCTTGGTTTACTTTTACTAGATGGTCAACATGCAAGTCAAAACAAATAAATGTTCACATAGCACGTAGGATGCATCAGGATGGTCTGTTATTTTTAGTACACATGTCCTAGACGGACCCAACCCCTGTGTTAAGTCCCCAAAGTTAAATGCACATGATGCAAACAAACGTTCCTACTGAGGGTCCGGGGATCCCTAGTAGGAACGTTTGTTTGCATCATGTGCATTTGACTTTAGGGACTCAACACAGGGGTTGTGTTATTTCTAAGTTTAAACCTGAGGTCGTGTTCTTGACCTGGCTTACCCGAGCGGACAACTCGAGCTGAAGAGGGGGCAACATACCGGGAGCACTAAAGTTTACCTGGCCTTGTTGTTGTCCCAGCCTTGTTCTATTTGGTATAAATTCTACAAAAAAAAGCGGGTCACGCGAACATGTGCACCATTTTTAGAAGACTGAGAGGGGTGGCATAAAAATACAGTTTAATACAATTCAAATAATATCAAAGAGGTAAATAAATGGAAATTAGCACATTAGGTCCACAAAATACAGTAATATCAAAAATAAATAAAGCCAAGTAAAAACTATAAAAACAAGCTCGAATTCTTGAACTCTGAACCAGAGATTCTAGATTGATTCATCCCCAGCAGAGTCTCCAGAGCTGTTACACCTCTTTTTTCTTACCCCCGGATAGGGTATAAGGGAGTTTCTTCCAAATTAAGTAACAATCGAAATAGGATTATTTATATTAAATTTAGAGTCGCCAGTTGAGATAGTTTATGGTGTCCCAAGTCACCGATTTAAAATCTCGAATCGAGGAAAGTAACTCTTATTTATGATCTGCGAAAAAAGAAATCCGGGTAAGGAATTATGTTAACCCGGGAGAAAGTGTTAGGCATTCCCGAGTTTCATGGCTTTAGCACGATCACTTTGATCATAATTGGATTAATCAAATTATCTAATTACTTACTTTTAGAACCTATATGCATTTGCTTTTTTTAGTCAAGGAATTATCTTGAAAACATGCGCGTACGTGTACCCATTTATTTGGCGCGTCAAAAAATCATATCACACAAGCGTGTCCACAATTAGTAACGCTTTATTATTGTTAAGAAAGTTTGGTCCAAGTTGCGCAAACACATACTCCGATTTTATTTTTAGAATCGTAATCATGTCACACGAACGTGTCCATAATCACGACGATATATTAAACGCGCCTAAAGCAAACTACGAGCATTCATTTTTTAAATATAAGTTATAATGTTAATATGAGGGCCATAGGTTTTGTGATTGGATGGCACACCTCAATTTATTTTAAAAAAATACAAAATAAATGAACTAGGAGCACTCATATCTAAACTAATTCTAAATTTTGATATAATTACTGATTATAAATACACTTGTGGTTGGGGGGGGAGGGTAAGGTCCTGAATTACATAAACTTGGGCCAACAACAGGCACAATGTATTACTCAAGATAAGTTGTTTTGTGGAAGTAAGAGTTGATGATGGTTGGGCTCGAAATCGAACCCAAATAGAAGAACAGAAATACCTGAAGCCTAGCGAAAAATGGCCGCATCCCAGGCGGCCCTGTTTGGGCCAAATCCAAACCCTAAACGCTTTGGCAATGATAAATCAATTGCTAAGGACCTAATAAGGCCTAATTGATGAATAACAATGTGATATGAAAATTCCAAGAAATCACAGCACCTAAACAACCATTTTATACACTTTTAATTCATTATTTTACATATTAATGTTAGCATCATACATCTGGAATTGGAAACTACTCATTAATTACACTGTTATGTATACAAAGGTTCTAATAAGCATGATGTTGCTATTAACTAACAGGAGATCAATTTTTGACATTCATTCATGGACTAACATCTGATCTACACATATTGTCATGCTTAACAACCAAATGTATGAATGTATATACTACAAACTTTGACAAAGTCCCAAATAATTATACTCACTATGTCTAGCAAATTGTTAAACCACCTATGAATGAACTAAAATCAACTTAAATGTTTAAAACATACAAATATACCAACATCTGTATCAGTAGTACTTAAACAAGAACTAAAGCTTTATAGATTCTAGGTAATGAAGAACAGTAACATAGAAGACATTGAGCTAACTAAATATATTGAATCCAATTCTAAATCAGCAGATTACAAGCCCATTTTTTCATTTCGAGCTCATGAACATACATGAAAATCAAGAATAAAAGCAAAAATGGAATAAGGATTTCAGCACAAGCAGAAAAGTGAGCAAAGTAGCAAGTCAAAAATAATGTTCCGCCATTTTAGACCAGCATTATACCCAGAAATCCAAAAATCCCACGAAAAGCTTTAAGTTCTTACTAAAAGAAAATCAGGGAGCAATTCCAACAATTCTTAATGAAAGTATTGCAGAAATGTTTTGTGTATTTTCTAAGGTCTGAATCTCTGATTTTTGTGTGGAAGAAAGGGTCTATATATAGCTCTTAGGAGTGCCATGTGCTGCTGAAAATAGAATGGGAATTATTCCCTCATATAACATTTTTTTTAGCAGAATTGGGACAACTGGCAGCTTTTGATTGGTTTCAACATTTGTACTGGCCAAATTGAGCCAGCTGCCCCAAATTCTAGAAGCTTATCTTTTAAAAATCCTAGTTCCCATTTCCCAAATTACCTTCCTAAGTTTTCATATGTTCAACCAACACCCTAGGAGTTTCTAACTATTTACAAACCTAGGCAAAAATAGGCAAATGAGACAATATTAGTAAAACAAATTAAAAAAATATATAATCATCTGAAAATTTAAAATAACCCTAACTTCTAACAGGCCAAGTTCATAAGAAACTTCACAATGCCTAGGCAGACGGGTAAACAAACAATCAAACAACTTGAATAACACTGAACCTAAATTAATCATGCATTAATTAAAAACAAATAACTAATAATTTATGCTAATCATGCAGTCAGAGAAAACAAAAAGAGAACTAATGACTTATGATAGCAAAAAAGAAGCTAACTCAAAACTTAGGCTAAATTAATCCTGAGCTAAGCCAAATAAGTAAACCCTAAATGAAACTTGCACAAACAATTGGAGTGATTCCGAAACCAAAATGAACAAACTGATGCACCCTAAAACAAACTTACTAACTAACCAAGTCCAAAGAATAGATCGATTTAAAAGATGAAAATCAATCTAGGAAGATCATTGACTCGACATTTGAAGAAGAGAGAGAGAAATAATGGAGAGGTAAAATGATGATACCTTACCATTTGGACTGGAAAACAACAAACGAACTAAGATTTGAGGTCCGTATCCGCCTTGACTGACCAACAAAGGTCTTTTCCTTTAAGGGATCTGGTTTTCCATGGCTTTGACTTGATCTCATTGAAAGAAAAGACTTCTGGAAGCCTAATCCTCGAAGGAAAACAACAAAGGGCTTTGGATTTCGAACAAAAATTGAGCAGCAACTTTGAATCAAACAGAAACTAGCCTTGGATTTGAAATTGTAGAGTTTTGCGGGGTTATTTCGGAAAATCAGTGAGGTATTAAGGTCGAGGGGAGTGAGGATACTGTGTGATGAGGTTTTAGGTGGACTTGGGCGAACTAGGGTTTAGAATCTGATTTTTAGATCTAAGATTTGAGAATTTGAGTGGGGATTTTGGAGAAAAGGTTTGTGGATTCGGAAAGGGGAGAGAAAGAAGACTATATGTGTTAATTTGGGAGGGGGGGTGTTTGGAGCACCAGAACCGCCGTGAGGGGATTTTTGGTGGTGGTTAGCGCCGGAGGCGGCGAGGTTTTTTTAGGCGGCTAGGGTTCCAAGGTTTGGTTAGGGCATATGAGAGTGAGGGGCATGGTTCGAATGGGGGGGGGTGAAGGATTTTCGGACAATCTTATACGTAAACAACGCTGAGTTCACAGCCGTTGGATCATACAAGATCAACGGTTGTGACGAAACAAAGCAAAACAAGGTCGTTTGATTTTGGGGGGGGGGACCTGGACTGGGTGGGTTAATTATTTGGGCTTGGGTTGGGGGAAATTTCGGGTGCAAACTAACCCAATCAACTTTAAAAACCACCCATTTTTTCTTTCCCATTTTTAATCCTTTTTTTTTTATTTTTCTTTTCTTTTACATTAATTAATAAAAATCCTAAATTAAACCCTAAATTAATCTTAGTTATAAAATCAAACTAATTATCAAATTATAAAATTTATAAAAATTAATTGATCCTAAATTAAAAGAGAAAAACTACTGATCTAGAATTTTAAAAAAATTTAAAAGTAAGCCAATTTTTGTGATTTTTATTTTTAATAAAGCAACTAATTTACTAATTGATAATAGACTATATATATAGACGATATTTACACCCTAATTGTACCATGCTTTATTGTTGTTTTAAAGGCTAAATGATAACAAAATGCTCTCATTGGTGTTCTTTTGTTTTGCTGGAACTAATCCAAGTTAGGAAGAACTATGGAGTTTTTTGGAGTCAATAATGTGAAAAAAAGGCCAATCAAGAAGCACCCGAGCAGAAAGAAGCAAAAAAAGAGGACTGGGCTTGAGCCACCGTGACCGCGGTTGGACTGCGGTAGGCTAAGGAAGCGAGGCAGAATGTTTGTCTCTCACCGCGGTCGCGCCGTATTTTTCCGCAGTCGCGGTGAACTGTGCAGTTGCCCAGAACTTTTTGGACCAAAGTGTAAATCGGGAAAAAATTATTCCAAACCCTTATAAACTCAAGAAGCTCACCCAAGAAATTTTTAAGATGGTTTTTAGACTATTTCGGAGGCAAGAACAAGTGTGAGAAGAGCAACCAACCATTAGAGTTTTTCTATCTTCTCTTTCTTATTTCAATTGCACATTATGATCAATTTTGTAATTTTATCTTTTTTTGTTATGAGTAACTAATTCCTTAATCTAAGGTTTGATGGAACCTATTGAAGGATGAACTTTATGTTATATTAATATATTTTGCCCGGTTAAATTTCTATATGTTCAACTGCGTTCTTGTTGTAGTTAATTGATAGGATCCTTAATTAGTTGTGCCTATTTAGTGCGCATAACTCGGGAGAGAGTGTATATTTAGGTGATTGTTGAAAAACACTACTCCCAAAGTATATGAGGGATCAATAACCGAGGGTTTAAAGGCGGGATTAGGGAAAACGAAGCCTTGAGTGCAATCTAAAGTGATCTATAACAAACAAAGCCACCTAGCGTAACTTGGGAGAATGAGTCTAGTCAATTGTCGTGATTACTCGGGAGAGATTTACGGTAATAAGAGTGCTCATGATTGATAGAGACGTTTAGGTGAATCTATGTGAAACATAACCGGAAGGAATTCCATCAATAGGGAAAATCATAACCTTAGATCCTTCTCTTAATTCTTTACAACTTCATCATAGTTAGTCTTTATTTACTTAATTGCAGTTTGTCATAGTTAGTAAAGATATCCTCAACTGTTATTCAAAATGTTTGGGAAGTTGATTACGTAGAATTTAGTGAGTATGACAAGAGTAATTGATAGGTTAATTCCTTATGGGTTCGACTTTGGGCGAAATACTCAGATTATATTTGCAACGACCGCGTAAGGCATAGTTGGGTGTCATCAAATTTTGGTATCGTTACCGGGGAATTAACGGTGTTATCAATTACAATTGAAAGAAATACAAAATTTCTTAGTGTAGTCAGTTTTCTCTTTACCCAATCTATACATTGAAATTTTAACATTTGTTGACTTGGTTGTACATGTGCATGCCTAGAAACTCATCGATAACTAGTGAAGTATTTGAAGCATTATTAGATCCCGCGAAAGTTTTCAAGGCCTTAAATTGGGCCAACTGGAAAAATAAACAACAATAACAAACAGCTGAAAAATTCAAACCAGACATGGGGGACAACGTGGTAGACCCAGCTGCACCATTAGCGTCGGTCGCACCTCTCGTGCCAGAGGCTGCTCTATATGACTGGGCACAACCTACAACAGAGAATTTGGCCACAGCGATTTTAGTCCCGCAGATACAGGCTGAATAGTTTCAAATCACGAACAACATGATGCACTTGTTGCAGAACAAGGGACTATTTTCGGTGTAACAAATCGAAGATCCTCAACAGCACTTGAAGAATTTCCTGTCAATCTGCAAAACTCAAAGGCAGCCCAACGTAACTCAGGAAGCAATCAAGCTGTTGTTGTTTCCATTCTCAGTGACAGGAGCTGCCCAGACTTGGCTAAACTCACTTCCCATTAATTTCATAGCAACTTGGGAGGAGTTAGTCAAGCAATTTGTGAACAAGTTTCACCCACCTAACAAGACTGCTCAATAAATCGATGAAATTTTGAGCTTCAAATAGAGACCAATGGAGAAAATACAAGAAACATGGGAACGATTCAAAGGGATGTTGGTCATATGTCCATACCACGATATTCCAGATTAGATGTTGGGGTAGCGGTTCTATATGGGTTTCGCAGATGGCGTGAAGGATAATGTTGATGCCTCATCTGGTGGAGCATTTTTGAGCAAAACATGGAGAGAAAGCCAGAGTCTTCTTGATAAGATGATACAGAGTTTGGGGTGGACAACCAGGAACGCACCTATCACTCCAGTGGTTCACTAAGTGCCCTTAGATCCATCCAACGCTCTTGCTGAAAACATGGCCACGTTAATGACACAGATGAGTATACTCACCAAAAAGGTGGAAGAGTCAGGGCAGAAGCAACATGTATGCATTGTAGATACTACCAATGGGGGCTTATTCACATCTTGCATTAGTCAGCCAATTAGTAACTAGTGGAATGCAAAAAGTGAGCATCACCACTACCCTGAGGACATGAATTATGTGTCTAATTATGGAGGCCAGAGACGGGTGGTCAAAATTGGGGCCAACAAAATCAGCCGTACAGACCAGTCCATCCACAATTCAACAATGGAAACATGGGAGGTATAAGAGCTCCCAATAATATGGCGCCTTATCAAAGGCCACAGGGATATAATAATCAAAATCAGCAGTAAGGGTATCATCCTCCTCAGCAGCAGCATAGTGGACGGCAGGAAGATGTGTTTGCTAGACTCGAGGCAATGATGCAGCAGGTTATTGGGTCAAATGCTAAAATCAGTGAAAGAGTAGATTCACCTGATTCAGCTATTAAGAATACTGAAATGCAGATGGGCTAGATTTTGATGTCTTTGAATAATCATCTTCATGGGACATTACCTACAGAAACTCAAATAAATCCAAAAGATCAAGGCCCGAAGCAGTTGATGGCAGTGAGTCTACGTAATGGTAGAGACTTAGACTTGGAGCAAGAGAGAGATCGAGAATAAGAAAAGCTGAGACACTTGTACCAGTGCCCATTGAGCTAGATGAGTCAACGAAACTGACCGAGGTGATAGTACAACCTGCCCAAGAAGAACATAACACACATATTGAGGTTGAGAGAGAAGTTGAGACAACCCAGGAATCGGTAGTTGAGGTGGTAGCTGACAAAGAAAATACCCAAATCATTGGGAAGAAGAGACCCCCCGCACCATTCCCATAGAGGCTGGCCAAGTACCAAAAAGAGGAATAATACAAGAAATTCTTGGAGATTCTGAAACAAATCCATATAAATATTCCATTGATTTATGCTTTGAAGGAGATGCCTAGTTATGCAAAAACGATGAAGGTCTTGATGTCCCAAAAATTTGATTTCCAATACTTGGCCACGGTGACTCTTACTCAGACCTGCAGTGCGGTGGTAACTAGACCAATTGCTGAGAAGCTGTCTGACCCAAGGAGTTTCACAATTCCCTGCACTATTGGAAACTTTGCTTTCGCCAAAGCACTTTATGATTTGGGAGCTAGCATAAATCTTATGCCCCTGGAGATCTACAAGAGTTTGGAGATTGGAAGAGCTAGACCCACTTCGATGTTGTTGCAGCTAGCTGACAGGACCATGAAAAGATCCTCTGGTGTCTTGGATGATGTGTTGATTCAGGTAGGCAAATTTGTGTTTCCTGTAGATTTTGTGATTCTAGATTTCAAGGTGGATGAAGAGATTCCCATAATTTTGGGAAGGCCGTTCTTGGCCACTAGGAGAGCTCTCATTGATTGTAGACTGAGGAGCTCAAGATGAGGTTGAACGATGAAGAGATAACATTCAATGTGCAGAGATCTATGAGGCAACCAAGTGAATTTGCCAATTGTTCTCTTATTGATGTTGTGGATGTAATCGTAGAAGCTGATGATGAGATGCTGACTATTGAGGACCCTCTTGGTGCATGTCTGGTAAATTTAGATAAGTTAAATGGGGAAAAACTGACGGAATGGGTGTTGGCTTTAGAGGGCAGAGGGTTCTGGGATAACTCTTGAATTTGAGCCCCTGCACTTAGAAAACAGAGAAACTCCTCCAGCCAAGCCTTCCATAGAAGAACCACTAAAGCTAGAATTAAAGCCATTGCCCGCCCATCTCAGGTATGAGTTCCTTGGACCTAACTCCATATTACCTGTTATTATCTCATCTAGTTTGTTAGATGTGTAGGCACAACAACTTTTGCAAGTACTCAAGGAGTGTAAGACTGCTATTGGGTGGACCATGGTAGACATTAAGCGGATCAGCCTAGCCTAGTGTATGCATAAAATTCTGCTGGAAGAGGGACACAAACCTTCCAGGGAACACCAAAGAAGGCTGAACCCCAACATGAAGGAAGTGGTGAAGAAAGAAGTGATAAAGTGGTTGGATGAGGGATTCATTTTCCCAATCTCTAACAGCAACTAGGTTTGCCCGGTGCAATGTGTGCCTAAGAATGGTGGCTTGACGGTGGTCAAAAATGATAATAATGAGCTGATCTCTACAAGAACCGTCACGGGCTGGAGAATTTGCATGGACTACAGAAAGTTAAACCTGGCCTCCCAGAAAGATCACTTCCCACTTCCCTTCATTGATCAGATGCTAGACAGATTGGCAGGGAGGTCTCACTTCTATTTTCTGGATGGGTACTCAGGATTCAATCAAATCTCCATTGCACCAGAGGACAGAGAGAAGACCTCCTTCACTTGCCCATATAGCATTTATGCTTTTCGGAGGATGCTCTTTGGCCTATGCAATGCACCCGCCACATTCCAAAGGTGCATGATGACCATATTCACTGACATGGTAGAAGACATAATGGAGGTATTCATGGATGATTTCTCAGTGGTGGGAAACTCATTCGATGAGTGCCTTATAAACCTGGTTCATGTGCTGAAATGGTGTATTGAGACTAACCTGGTTCTTAATTGGGAGAAATGTCATTTCATGGAACAAGAGGGCATTGTCTTGGGACATCGAGTATCAAGTAAAGGAATCGAGTTGGATCGTGCTAAAGTTGTCTTGATAGCAAAGCTGCCGCATCCAACTTCAGTCAAGGAAATCAGGAGCTTCCTCGGGCATGCCGGTTTCTACCGGAGATTCATAAGAAACTTCTCAAAAATTGCCAACCCTCTATGTAAGTTGTTATAAAAAGATCACCCCTTCTTGTTTTCTGATAATTGCAGGGTAGAATTCGAGGAGTTGAAAAAGAAGCTAGTCACAACACCCATCATCGTTGCCCTCAACTGGGAGAAACCATTCAAATTCATATGGGATGCCAGTGACTACATAGTGGGGGTAGTGCTCGGACAACAGAAGACAAGCTAATGCATCTAATCTACTATGCCAGTAGAACGCTGAGTGGAGCCCAGCTGAACTACACTATGACTGAAAAGGAGATGTTAGCTGTGGTGTTTGCATTCAACAAGTTCAGATCATACCTGATTGGCTCTAAGGTAATTGTATATACTGATCATACAGCTTTCAAGTACTTGATTGAGAAGGAGTCGAAACCGCGCCTGATTCGTTGGGTGCTATTACTGCAAGAGTTCGACCTCGAAATTTTTTACCGTAAGGAACAAAAAACCAAGTCGCTAACCATCTATCACAACTTAAGGGAGCTGAAAACTCAGTTGAGGTTGAGGATATTCTAGAAACCTTTCCAGACGAGCAATTGCTAGCTACAAGTCTTGAGGAAGTGCTATGGTATGCAGACTTTACAAATTACCTGGCAAGCGGTATAGTTCCCTATGACCTTTGCTCTATACAAAAGAAAAAGTTTTATCGTGACTGCCGCATGTATTATTGGGATAAACCTTATTTGTTTCGAATATGTGTTGACAATATGATCCCGAGATAGAACAATCTTCTATTTATCTGGCATGTCACGCATCGGCGTATGAAGGGCATTTTGGATGAGTCAGGACAACCGTGAAAGTGCTAGAGGCCGATTTCTTTTGGCCAACAGTGTTTAAGGATGCACATCAATGTGTAAAGGGATGTAATGAATGTCAGCAAACCGAGAACATTTCCCATCGCCATGAGATGCCTATAAACCCAATTCAAGAGGTTGAAGTGTTCGATGTCTGGGGGATTGACTTCATGGGCCCCTTCGTCAGCTCCTTTAGCAATAAATACATACTTGTTGCTGTAGATTACCTGTCCAAATGGGTAGAAGCTACAACATTTCCCACTAATGATGCAATAGTGGTGGTGGGTTTTTTAAAGAAGAACATATTTACCCGTTTTGGTACCCCGAGAGCTATTATCAGTGACGGAGGCACCCACTTCTGTAATTGAGCCTTCGAGAAGTTGCTAGTGAAGTATGATTTGCGCCACAAGGTGGAAACACCTTATCACCCTCAGACCAGTGGATAGGTGAAAGTGTCTAATAGAGAGATAAAGAGTGTATTAACCAACAATGTAAACGCCACAAGAACTGTTAGGCGAAAAAGCTAGATGATGCACTCTGGGCCTATAGAACTACTTTTAAAACACCAATTGGTATGTCACCATATAAGTGGTGTTCGAGAAGGCCTGCCAATTGCCACTGGCACTTAAACATAAAGTTTGGTGGGCGCTGAAACAGCTGAATCTAGACATTGCGTCTGTGGGCACAACGAGAATCACAGAATTGCATGAGCTCGACGAGTTCAGACATCTTGCTTTTGAGAGCACAAGGTTGCACAAAGAAAGAATGAAGAGGTTGTACGACAAGAACATTGTGGAGCAAAATTTTAACCCCGGAGACATGGTATTGCTCTATAACTCAAGATTAAGGCTATTTCTGGGTAAGCTTAAGTCACGATGGTCTGGACCATTTCGAGTGGTCGAAGTATTCCCTTCAGGGCTGTAGAGATTGCCGCAAAGAAAGACTCTCGTACATTTAGAGTCAGTAGCAAGAGATTGAAACTATATGTGGGCATGAATGAACCAAATAAAGTGACAGAGATCCACCTGATGGAACCTCAAAGGTCGAGTGAACCGTAAATCCGTGTATTGCATCGTGCCGCGATGTTAAATCAGATGCTACATGAGAGGCAGCCCATGAATGTTGTTGTTTTTGTTTTCTTATGTAACCTTCTTAAAAAAATCATCATGACCGTGACCGCGGCTTCCTCGAGGTATTTCACTCACTACGGCCGCGGTGGAACCGCTGCGGTTTGCTAAATTTCGTCGCCTAAGTAAGTAAAATTTCATTTTTTTTAATCCCCCCCCCCTTTAATTTCATTAAATCACCCACCCCCTCACTTTCCCCATATTCTCTCTCTCTCTCTAGGAACCCTAAATCTTTCTCCTCTCTTCTTCTTCTTCTTCACTTCTCACACAACCCCACCCATCTCCCACAACCTCTATTCCTCTCACTCTCTACTCATCCCTGGTATGGCTTGCTTCTCTCTCTCTTCTCTTGTATTTTTGTTTTAGTTTTATGTTAGTTCAATGTTTAATCGTGTAGTATCTCTAGTAGAATTTTTCTTTTAATTTTCTTTTTTTGGCTTCTTAATGGGGTATGTGCACAATATTGTAGAGAGGTATGTGCACATTGTTGTAGAGAAGTGTGTGCTTGTGGGTGTTAGACTAATTGTTGTAGGGTGAAATGGTAAAGTAAAAATTGTTGATTTAGGGGATGAATTGATGTATCCATGAGGGCTAAATGTGTTAGAATAGTGCCTTGCTCATTAGAGGGCTAAATCCATGAGGGCTAAAGGTGTTTGTGAAATTGCCCCAATTGTGTTCTAAGGGCTAATATGACCTTGGTAGTGGTGAAGTCTGAGTAACCACCCAAGGTTCACACAACTCAAATCCCCACTGATAGGAGACTTTGTTTGTTTGGCAGGTACTATGCACCCATCTAGGAAGAGATGCACCACAGGGTCCTCCACTAGTGGACCAGGCAGTTGTTCGAGAGCTCGAGGTCAACCTAGTGCAAAACAGTTTGACCGTGCTAGGTTTGTCTCTAAGCAAGATGAGGACTGGTATAATGCCAAGGTGGCCAAGAAACTATTACCGGAAGTGCATATTGATAGACAAGACTTGCAAGCGGAATGCCCAAACATATTCAATGAGTTGAGGAGGTGTCATCTGGACATCTTCTTTGATGAACCGGAGGTGGCGAATGTCCAGATGGTTAGGGAATTCTACACTAACTTACCGGAACATGAGAATGGGGTGGTCATAGTACGCAACACCTGGGTAAATGTGTCCCTCAAGGCCATCCACCGAGTGTACCGGCTGCAAGTCTTCACGGGGGAGAGCAATACTTACACTGCTTATCATCGCCCAACTGTCTATTGGGCACTACTTCTTGAAGTAATATGTGTGCCTGACAGGGAGCATATATGGATAAAACACCGGATCACATTGAACTCACAGTCTCTTAATTGAGAGGCTAAGTTTTGGCTCACCATTATCAACCTCCGCTTCACAACCCTCCAGCAACACGACCGATGTCAATGGGCCACGAGCAGCGGCTATCTACAGTTTTATGACCCACCAGGATTTTGATGTCGCCAAGCTCCTCCATGATGAGATGTTCATTCGCTCACCTGAGGTACTCAAAGGATTTTACTTCCCTTCTCTGGTCACCAAGCTGTGTCGTGCTGCTAGAGTCCCTAAAAACCCCAGCATTTATGGGAAACTGCTATTGAAATCCCCGTTCCGGGCTAGCAAAATCATAATTGGGAGAGAGCCGGTAGTGATGGTTGAGGATGATGATGAAGCTGAAGAGGTTGCTGAGGTTGCTGTTGTCCCACCACCTCTGAGAACTGATGAGGCGGGCCCATCACAGGCCCGCCAAAGTACCCGCTGTTGATACTCATTTTTTTCCTATGTATTTTATATACTCAAAATATTATCAAAATACTATGTGTATGCATACATAAAGCATGCCCAAGAGTTTTGGTATTTTTTCCTAATTTTTTAAGATTCGTAAAATCGATTTATTATCTATTTTAACAGTACAAAATCCCATAATTATTTTTAAAATTACCATTTTTGTGAATAATTTAGTTTCATCCTCATATTCACACCAAAATATAATAAAGGTGATTTTTGCATATTTTTACAAATTTATTTGATATTTTTAAACTAAAATTGCATAAAATTGCAATCATAGCCTATATTATGATTAATGGCATTTTATAACTATAAAATTATTTTAGTATTTTTAGATTAATATCTATATATTATTAATTAGTTCAGTATTTTTTATTTTGTTTTTAAAATCTTTTTAACTATTTTTACATAAATTAAATGGGAGAAATTGGTTATTTAATACATAGGCATTTCCAATCGCAATTGTAGCCTCAATTTAAACCCCCAATTCCACCCCTAATCAAATGACCCAATTTCAAATTCCAACCCAAACCCACAACCCGTTTTCAGACCTGCCCGGTTCCTCTTTTATTCTTGGTCGTTGATCATTTTGATCAACGACCATGATCCGTTCTTTCCCTTCTAATTTTCATACCCCCTAACCCTAATCTATTCTATCAGATACGCCGCCTTTGAACTGTCACCTCTCAAACTCTCTCCAGCCCTCCCAAGAACCCTAGCCTCCCCCCACCTTATTCCACCATGATTTCACCTGCGTCTATGGCTTCTCAAGCTATGGATAGCCTATACCCACCTCCTATGGCTCCTGCATGCCTGTTGTTCAAATGATCGAGGCCAGACCTCGAGGGTCATCACTCAGGCCTTCACTGATTCAAAGATTCCGGCTATCTCCAACCTTGCTCCAGTGACTCTTGGTTTTTTGAGCCTGTTTATGACATTATCTGGATTAGATCGAGTATTTTCAAAGCCTTTCTCATTTCTAGGGTTCATCTGGAACCCTAAATATCGAGGTTTTCTCTGATTATTTTAGATCTGTTACATGTTTGCACTATTGCTTAAGTCTCTTAAACCTTTTCTCCGATTTTCTTTCAAAAGGGCACTTCTTTTCGATTAGGGTTTTTGGAAAGTTCTTAAAATATTTCTGACTTTTCTTCTTCTCCTTTTCTTGGTAAGAATCAAACCCTGCTATGTTCTTATTTGCTCTTTTCTGATTCGCATGCCTTTTCTTGTGTTCTTACATTTGCTGTATCATGAATTTTTTCTGGTATGCTCTCACATGCCTATCTTATGTGTTTCTTTAGTGTATTCTCCTGCTGAGTTTTAGTCTTTTGTTTGCCTTTACCGGACTTCGTTTGGATTCTTTCTAGATGTGTTTTATCGACTGTTTCGTTAAGTTTACACTACCTGAACTCGTTTAAATTTCAAGCTTTTCTTGAAACTTGTCTCATGTACTAGCTTCTAGGTTCTACTTGCTATTGTGCTTGTATGCTTCTCATAAGACTCTGGAAAGGTCTCTGAGCCTATCTCAATAGTTTGCCTCTTCATCTCTGTATCAAATTCGAGCTTAAAAACCCTAAGATTTGGGGGGTTTTCTTTGGCTAATTTGGTTTTATGTTTGGACAAGGGTTCTACTTTGAAACCTTGAACTCTCAGACTCACTTTGAGTTTATGAGTTGAATTTGAACCTTTCTCTGCGTTTGTGATTTTGAAACCCTCTTGCTTGACATGCCTATATGTTTTATATATGAGAACTTCTCTTTCAAATGTTTTTCCAACTGTTAATTGATTTTGAATCCCTTTAATGTTGCTTATTTGATTGTTACTAATTTTTCCTAAATTAAAACTTTCCTTTTACCACTTTTCTGACTCGAGTAAGGCTTTCAATGGGATTCTTTACTGGTTATTTTATTGATTCCCTTTCCTTGTTTTACAAATCAAGCACCACTAGACTTTTACCTTAAATGCCTTCTATGTATTTACCCTTATTTGTCTACCTTGCATGAGATATTTACTTGATTTCCTTCCTTAAATAACTTTTACCCATTACCGTTTGAATTTGGACTCCTTAATTAAAGGAAGTCTATGGACTGATTGATTTTAATTAGTACATAGTTCCTTAATTATCACTAAACTATGATTCTTGCCTTATTTGCTACACTTGTTTTCAATTATAAATACCCTGCTCTTTCATTAGCACATACACGATTTGTAAATCATCACAGCTCTCTTCTAAAACTTACATTCTTGCTTCTTGATTGCAATTTGGCTGCCCTAAATATACTGTTTCTCCCTACTTGCTCTTCTGAACTGGTATGTCTTACTTTTGATTCAAGCATCAAATACAATGTGTTTACTTACAAGATTTGTTTTTACTGCTCTATAGAGTTCAGCTTAAAAAAATAAATACTTATGTCTTGCTATCTGTTGTTGCAATGAATCCCTATCCCCATTTCCTTTATGTGTTTGGGATGTATTTTAAGACATGGCAACATGCAAAGTTGTTGTCATTGATTAAGACTGGGTCATTTGGATCCTAGCCTCTTTCAATCTCTTATTCCCCCACTCTCTTATGTCTATAGAGTTTAGGTATAGCCTGGCAGTATATGAATTGCTGTCCATGGCTGAACCTGACCTTCAAAAGGTCCTAACTCTCTAATTTTTAAGTTGACAAGCTGGTCAGGGGTGTGCCAGCAGCCCAGTTGCTAGGCATAACCACCAACCTGCCCTGGCTCCCCCCTAATTCCCTTTCATTGCACTTACACTTATTCCTAGTCCTTAAGTCTTGCCCCCCCCCCCCCTCTTGTGAGCCTTGCCCTGGGACTTTGAGTTCCCTCTGAACTTGGACACTGAGGGTTGGAACCTCCACACTACACTTTAATCTGTTCTGCAATAACATTTGGGGTGTAAGCACTGCCTGGAACTCTTGAAGTTCCTTGGAACTTTGACACATCCCAAATAAGAGAAAGGCTTTGAAAATCTGATCTCGGAAGTTGGTTCATCTCATATTGTTAGATATTGAGTCTGAATTAGGTTTCTTGGATATAACTTAAATTTCTGATGTAATTATTTTTTCTATCTGATTCATTTGGTCTGTTATAATTTATATTAACTTATGGGGTTTAGTAAAGAAAGCGGAGGGTTCTTACTGTGTGCATAATGGTAGATATCATGTTCATTAGGTATTTACTTCTGCAAATGACGTCAAGATCTACATTTCTGCATCTAGAAATCCTGTTTTAGGTTCTGCACTCTCATATAGAAATATTGTTTTAAGTTCTGCATTTCTACATTCTTCATATAGAAATCCTGTTTAGGTTCTGAACTTTCGTATAGAAGTCCTGCTTTAAGTTCTCCATTTCATACATAGGTTAATAGTTCTATGCATTTCTGCATCTCACATAGAAAACATGTCTATAGGATTCTGTATTTTTGCCTATCATATAGAAAGCATGTCTATAGGGTTTCTGAATATTGTATACGTATCTATCATTAGGCAAACAATTTTTTAGGCGTAAACAATAATCAATTGCATTCTAGATACCATGCTCATAGGATTTCTGCATTCTTGCTACGCTTGTAAAAAGTGTGTAAAATTAATAATGCTAGAAAACATGCCTATAGGAATTGTCAATCAATTCTGAATTAACTCACTCGTTTTAAGGTAATCTGTCAGTAATAACGCGTTATCAATTGCAGAACTTATATTATTCTGTTAAAACTGGCAACCCTCGTGTAACCTGTTTACTTCTTTTCTGAAACCATTAGATATCATGCCTACAAGTTTCACCTAGGCAAGCCTTAGGGTAAAAGCTGTAACTGCATCAGTCTTCAATAATTGCAGCCAGGCGGACCTAATGCAGACTTCTTGTCTAAAAATATGGGTTGAACCAGTATGCTTTAGACATAATCGGTAAATGTAAGGCATGCTAAACTACATTTATGTGATTCTGAGGATGCTTATTTGAGCCTTTAATTATTATGTGTACACCATAATTGTCCTATGTGTTTTGTTTGACGAATTAGAATTTTTACCTTACTAAGCTCTTCAAAAAGCCCAAAAATTCCTTCCCTTGATAGGACTAGAAGTCCCAAATGCCTTCGGTACTGATAGGATTGGGACAGGTAATAGCATGCTATAGGTAACGACACCATTTCGCGCTTAATACCTTAACGGGGTGGGAAAGGGTAGATATGGATATGATGACCATGCGATAACACCACGTGTATAAACGGTTACCGGGTGTTGTGTGGGGTGATTCATATTATGTATAAACCTAGGACCCCTTCCCTTATTTGTCCATTTTATTTTTGCCAAACTTCAGCTTTTAAACTGCTTTTAACTTGCAACAACTATATGGAAATTTTCTCTTTTTACTTTTTTATTCAAGGTTTTAAAACTGCTTCCCCTATCAAAATTCATTTTCTTTAACTTCCTTAATCCCTTGCAACCATTATGTGAAAACCCCTCTTTGTATTTGTAATTCTTGCTTGTCTACTTGTTGTTTGCATTTAAAGTCACTACATAGCATGGCCGGGAACCACACTAGTAGATCTTGAGGGGTGCCTAACACCTTCCTCTCGAGATAATTTCCAGCCCTTACCCGAACTCTGGTTTTCAATTTCAAAACTCTTAGTGTCCTAATGCACTTAATCATTAGGTGGCGACTCTTCAACCTCCAAAAACCCAATTCATAAGCGGGAATAGAGTTGTCTTCCCAAATGTCGTAAACCCGATTTCGCTTTAGATAAAAGGGGGCATCGACACCTGCCTGACAGCACTGGAGCAAAAAATGGCTGGTCTCCGCACTTCTGTCACTAACCTGGGCACCAGAGTTAACAATCAGACCACTCAATAGGCCAAGTCGAACAAAAAGATTATAGGATGGCTCCGAGCGCTAGGACGAGCATGTCACCTCGATCCTGGCACCGTCTCTGATCAGGATTGAGCTTCAGGGAAGTCCCCTTACCTTACTCTGCTTTATATTTGTTGACATGGGGACATGCCAAAATTTTAAGTGTGGGGTGGGGGATGACTGTTGTAGTAAAAAGATTGTTTAACTTTGTATGATGTTGTTTTCTTTTTGATTGTTTGGTATTGTAGGGTCATGTTAGTTAACTTCGAGTTGGCCTGAAGACGGACACCTTTCGACAGGTCTCTTGAGGGACATTAGTCGAACAAAAAAAGGGAATATAAGGACTTTTCCTGATGACGGATCCTTTAGACAATTTCTTGAGGGAAGTAAGTCTAGAGAAAAAACCAAAAAGATTTTTTTATTTTAGGTAGTGTAGTAATCCCTCCCCCTGGTTTTTCTTTAGGCCACGGTTCTTTTCCAAAGGTTTAGCCTGAACGGGGTGTCGGTAGTTTTTTTTGTTTATTTTGTTTTTAGTTTTTTGTTAGTATTGATGGGCTACGAGCTGAAATAGAAAGAGAAAACCTTGGCGTTAATACACCTGAACACAGTAGATACTAGAGTGTAACGCTTAGTATCAGTGGTTGACTCTTGCTAAAGTGCCTTAAATTTTTTATGTTTGTAACTAACTTGAACACTCAAACGAGAGTGTCTTGATAAGCCAATCTGGAGGGAGTCATGTGCCATGTATGTGTGAGTTGTACTGTATTCTATGCTTTATATTTGATGTCTAGAAATTACCATGTATGTTGCAAAGCAAAATAGTAGCTTCATTCAGTCTTAGAAGTGATATAGACATTTCTTTTTTTAAGCCAGATATATAAAGTAGACCCACCTAAATGTAATACATCGTGGTAAACCCCGTTGATCCTATAAGCCTGTTTCTTTGGCAACCACATTGTGAACCTTACCCAATTGTTTGAATAGCCATCTTTTTGAACCTCTTTTGCCTCCCATGAGCACTTGAATGTCCTTGAAATATGCAAAAGTTAAAGTGTGGGGTGGTGGTTTGGTTTTTGAGTGGAACCGATGAGATAGAGGAATGCAGTTTTTGGAAAAGTAAAAGAAGAAGCACCACTTAAAAGGAATGTTCTTTTTGAGAGTGAGCAAATTTTGTCCATCTGAGTTCCTAATTGTTCTTATAATATTAATTGTGATACAACTCTCTTGTGTGACGTGAGGGCGTGTGATTCACGAAGGAAATGTAAGTCTTGACTTCTGTATAGAGTAGTTTGAGTAAGTACGAATATTGCACGACACGTGATATTCGACTTTTGAGGCAAAGTTTGTTCACTACTAGGTGCAACTTTGGTGAATTGTTCTTGGTGTGATACGTTAAAAGAAAAGCTCGGGGAAGGAACTTGGATAGAGTGTGATGGATTGCTCGATGACTAGCAATGATTTAAGTGTGGGGTGTTGATAATAGGCTATATAGACGATATATATACCCTAATTGTACCATGATTTATTGTTGTTTTAAAGGCTAAATGATAACAAAATACTCTAATTGATGTTCTTTTGCTTCGCAGGGACTAATCCAAGTTAGGAAGAACTATGGAGTGTTTTGAGTTAATAATATGAAAAAAAGGCCAATCAAGAAGCACCCGAGCAGAAAGAAGCAAAAAAAGAGGACTGGTCTTGAGCCACCGCGACCGCGGTCGACCGCGGCTGGACCACAGTAGGCTAAGGAAACGAGGCAGAATGTTTGTCTATCACCGCGGTCGCGCCGTGTTTTGCCGCGCCGCGGTGAACTGTGCAGCTACCCAGAACTTTCGGGAGCAAAGTGTAAATTGAAAAAAACTTATTCCAAACCCTTATAAACTCATGAAGCTCGCCCAAGAAAGTTTTAAGCTGGTTTTTAGACTATTTTGGAGGCAATAACAAGTGTGAGAAGAGCAACCAACCATTAGAGTTTTTCTATCTTCTCTTTGTTATTTCAATTGCACATTATGAACAATTTTGTAGTTTTATCTTGTTTTGTTATGAGTAGATAATTCCTTAATCTAAGTTTTGATGGAACCTATTGAAGGATGACCGGTTTAATCTCTATTTGTTAAACTGCATTCTTGTTGTATTTAATTGATAGGATCCTCAATTAGTTATGCCTATTTAGTGTGCATAACTCGGGAAAGAGTGCATATTTAGTTAATTGTTGAAAAACACCACTCTCAAAGTATATGAGGGGTCAATAACCGAGGGTTTAAAGGAGGGATTAGGGATAACGAAGCCTTGGGTGCAATCTAAAGTAAGTTGTAATAAACAAAGGCAGCTAGCGTAACTCGGGAGAGTGCGTCTAGTAAATTGTCGTGATTACTCGGGAGAGATTTACGGTAATAAGAGTGCTCATGATTGATAGAGACGATTAGGAGAATCTATGTAAAACATAACCGGAAGGAATTCCATCAATAGGGGAAATCATAACCTTAGATCCTTCTCTTAATTGTTTACAACTTCATCATAGTTAGTCTTTATTTACTTAATTGTAGTCCGTCATAGTTAGCAAAGATATCCTCAACTGTTATGCAAAACGTTTGGAAAGTTGATTACATAGAATTTAGTGAGTCTGATAAGAGTAATTGATAGGTTAATTCCTTGTAGGTTCGACTCTGGGCGAAATATTCAGATTATATTTGCAACGGCGACGTGTCCTTTTTATAAGTCATAGTTGGACATGATCGCTAATTAATCCTAAAAATATAAAAATAAAATCTCAATGCAATGCATGGTATTTTTAGTATTTTTGATGATTTAAATAAAAGTAAACATGCACAGAAATGCAAACAATTAACAAAAAAAATCCTATAAAATTGCAAACAATTGAAAAAATTCTATTTCTTAAATTTGTAGGAGTATTTTACATAAGAAAAAAATCACATGCTCACATCGCTCCAACACAATCTACAACTACAAGTACGTCTTCTACTTCTCTTACTACAAATTCTGCTATTCCTCATGATCTTATTGATACCCAATCTTATCCCTCACTGCCATCCCTAACAGTTATCCCAAGAAATTCATATGTCTCCTCTCCTCCAGAATCGCTACTTACATTATCACCACTCTCTTCCTCATCACTTATATATATTCTCAACTACCATTCACCCTACTCCAACAACCTCACTCACCATCTTTTCCAATTGTATAGACTCACAGAACGACAAAAAAGACATATACATATACTAGCCAAACCTTTATTTCACTGCCTCAACTTTGCAACCCCCACAACCTTTCCCTGAACCCGTTCTAGTCACTAAACCACAACAACCTTCTCTCCCTCCTCCAAATCATGTTGTCATTTGTTTACAGAATAACATTCACAAACTTAACTATCCTTGACTTCATGGCTCACTTATCCCCAATCAAATCATCATCCCAAACAGTTTTAAACAAGCTAACAAAGACCAGAGTGGCAGAGAGTAATTAAAAGTAAATTTGATGCATTATTGAATAATCAGACATAGGAAGTGATACTACATCATCCCACAAAAAATTTATTTCTGGTTATACATGTCAAAGAGAAAAGTTGATCGGCCGCTACAAGGTCACGGGTTCAAGCCGTGGAAATAGCCTCTTATAGAAATGCAGGGTAAGACTGCGTACAATAGACCTTTATGGTCCGGCCCTTCCCCAGTCCCCGCGTATAGTGGGAGCTTAGTTTACCATTCTGCCTTTTTTTTCTAAGACTCGTCTTGTTGCAAAAGGGTTTACACAATACCTTGGAATTGACTTTCATGCCACATTTAGTTTAATTGTCAAACCAATTATTGTGTGCTTGGTGGTTTTAATTGTTGTCCCGCAGAATTGGCCTATATGTTAGCTTGATGTCAACAACGTGTTCTTACACGATCACCTAGAAGAAGATGTCTACATGATCTAACCTCCGAGTTTTGAAGACGAGCAGTTCCGCTAACATATATGTCGCCTAAAAAAACTATATATAGACTCAAGAAAGCTCCTCAGTCCTGGTACAATGAACTTAAGACGTTCCTTCTCTATTTGAGATTTGTCAAGTTGGTATATGATACATCGTTTTTCATTTGAATAGTGTCGAACAACGTGTTGTATGTGCTGGTTTATTTCGAAGATATCATCATCACCGAGATCCATAGCTCATATGTAAATTAGGCGTTCTTTTGTATTGCTTGTCGTTTTTCTATTAAAGATCTCAGAAACCTTAATTTTTTTTCTTGGAGCTGAGGCGGTTCATGTTGCAGATGAAATTACTTTATCACAGTCCTATTACATCAATGAAATCCTCTTTGAATAAAATATGAAAGACTATAATTCAGAAAAACTTCAATGAGTTCCAGAGTATCTAGTGGTTGCAAGTGCACTTGCTGAAACAAATTAGGTGACGAATCAGCTAAAAGAATTACATGTTTCACTTCCATAAGCACCAACCATTTATTGTGACAATGTTGGTCCAACTGATCTGTCAGAAAATCCAATATTCCATAGCCGCACGAAATACATTGCGGTGGACTTTTACTTTGTTCTCAAGCAAGTCCATTAGAATCAAGTTCGCATTGTTCATATGCATACTACAGATCAACTCACGGATACTCTTACCAAAGCGCTACCAAGGCCAGCCTTTGACGAATACTTGTTCAAGCTAGGCGTTGTTACATACTGCCTGCCTTGAGAAGGGGCATATCAAAGCACAAGTTAACCATCTGCTAGTTTACTTCTTTGACCACTTCATTAGCTAGTAGTTAGGATTTTGTTAGTCCTTTATTTTCTCACATAAATCTCCTTATTCAAGGAGTTTATTCTTCAAGTAGCTTAGTCTTCCTCTTCCCGAGGAGTTAGTTTAGGGAATTAGTTTTTCACTCTTGTATTTAAAGGCTGCTTTGATTCAATAAACAGATCAACCTTTTGTGGTTCTCTTGTTCTTGTAGTCAGTACTTATTTTGTTTTGAAAGTTTAAACTAAAAATTAAAACTTTAGGACAATTCATTATATTTTTGTCCCGAAAAGTTAAACTAGAAAACTGAAATTCAGGACGTAGTGGCTAATTTATAAAATAGCAGCCCTTTAGAACGGCTACATGGGTCATTTCTACCAAATTTTCCTATTCCAATTGCCTGTACGGAGTGAAGTCTTGAATTCAATGGCCCAAGGGATTTGGACTGGCAACAACAGACCCATCTTAGCAAGTATACTGATAAACAGGAAGCCCAAATAAAAGGAAATAGGTCTTTAATTTTAGAGAAAATCTCCAGTGGAAAGGCAATGCTAATTTTGCATTACCACGAGGAACTTACGTCAAATAAATACATGTATTGCTACTTAAAGTAGAATGTAGAGAGAGAGAGGCGTATCAAGCCTTTTTAATCAAGTGTGTATCCACGTACAGATATTTTATCACAATGAGTGAGAAAGTAGAAATATATATAGCTATGTGTATATTATATAGATTGAATTTACAGAAAAGGGTTATAAATGTCCTTAACCTATTAGAAATGACTTAAAAATGTTCTTCAACCACTTTTTGGCCCAAAAATGGTATTATCTTTCGGAAAAGGGTCATAAATGTCCTTAACTTATTAGAAAGGGCTCAAAAATGCCCACATCCACCTTTTGGCCCAAAAATGCCATTAACGTTTTCTTTAGTATCAAAACTGCCCCTTGACCTAACACACAACAATATTTGACTGTGTGGGACTTTTTGCAAATCCACGTGGCATTTTTTGATTGGTCAATATTAAACAACTTTAGCTTTTGTCAATCAATAATTAGACCCAAAAGAAAGAGTTGAGAACCCTATTAGAATATGTGTGTTGGGTCTAATTATAGAGCCAAAAAATTCTGTTTTTGTTGTGTAAAAAAATGCCATTAACGTTTTCTTTAGAATCAAAACTGCCACTTGAAACAACAACAGTTGACTGTGTGGGACTTTTTGCAAATCCACGTGACACTTTTTGATTGGTCAACATTAAAAAAAAATAATTAGACCCAACACACATATTCTAATAGGGTTCTTCAACTCTTTCTTTTCTCTTCTGGTTCCTTAAATTTTTCTTTTCGTTTCTTCAAGTTTATTATCATAATTTCAGTTTTTGCTGTGTAAAAAAAAACTGCTTCGTCTGGTGTAAGTATTAATTGACATGGTTGTATGTTTTCTTTACCTAAAAATTGGTTCCATTTATTCGGCTAAAATTTTATTATATTTTGGCATTTCTAAAGTTGTTATTTTAAAGTTAACTACTTGTATTATAGCAACTGAAAAGCTACGATTTTTGGGGTTAAAATACATATCTTGACACACTTTAATGACAAAAGCAAAAGTTATTTAATATTGACCAATCAAAAAGTACCACGTGGATTTGCAAAAAGTCCCACACAGTCAACTGTTGTTGTGTGTTAGGTCAAGGGGCAGTTTTGATACTAAAGAAAACGTTAATGGCATTTTTGGGCCAAAAGGTGAATGAGAGCCATTTCTAATAGGTTAAGGGAATTTATGATCCTTTTCCGAAACGTTAATGGCGTTTTTGGGCCAAAAGGTGGATGAAGGGTATTTTTGAGCCATTTCTAATAAGTTAAGGGCATTTATGACCCTTTTTCGTTGAATTTAAGACGGTGAGTGCGTCTACACTCGGCTCTAAAACTATTGTGTAAGGGGGTTATCTTACCCATTCAAAAGGTGGAGGAGGTATTAACTCCCAAATGCTAAAGATTAAGGGGGTTAATTGAATTTTCCTCAATCAAGGTCCATATGATGTTCTTTGGATATAGATTTATATAAAATATTGCACTACCATACTATCATGTAGACTGTAGTAGATAGAGTAGCGATATGAGGCTCTAACTGGAAACTGTTACACACCCTTAAAATGAATGAAGTGGCAAAAAGTAACAAATTGTAATCTGTATGGTTTTCCACGTTGGTTTATTATATACAAGATTTTCCTATCATTGTTCGTAGAAAGTTGTCCTTGCATTCTTAGTGACTTAAAAAGAGAGGAGAAAAACAGAAACTAAAGAGAGTAAATTGCATGTAACCAAGGAATTTGCTTTTAAAAAGGGTGAATTCGCTGATGTAGTACATGTAACCTAATCATATTACATTCACTACTATACACATTTGCATATGTTGCGCCACCCTAAACAAATTCCTTTTATTGGGCAAACATGCCGACACATTCATCTCAACATGCTGACCAAAATAACAATTTATACAAGAACTGGACTAAAACCAGCCGAGGTTTCCAAACTGGCTGCATAATCTCGAGCCCACAAATCGTAATGTATGATTTCCTCTAGTGATGGTGAAGACACCAGCTCTTCCCGATGCTTGGCGCATGTTAGCTCCACAATCTTGAAAATGTCCAAGTAGCTAATTCTGAAACAAGGAAAAATTCATCCGTTTTCTTTTAAATGATTTTGGGTCATTTACAAGACATACACAATCTTGACGATTTAAAAAAACACAGAAATATGGTACTAAGAAAATTTGTTCAGCAAATCAAGGTGTAGAACTGATATATAACTGTAGCTGAGCAAAAACATGCAGCATAGGGCCAAGGGACAATTCTTTGGCAGGCTCAAAGATAACAGACATCAAGTTATGTTTGTAGAATGCTAGCTGTAGAAAAGAGCACAATCAAAGGGGAAGGTTTAAGCACGAATTGTTTTTTGGAATATACTAGGTAAGTTTTATCAAGCCAGGCAAAGCCATTATTGTCCGCTTAAAATCACTTAATGATTACTGATATCACCAATTTCAGCTTTGAACTAACTTTGGCAGGAGAAATCAATGTATAAGAAAAAAGTAACAGACCAAAAACAGTTATATTTTGAAGGTGAATGAGGAAATAGATTATTCTAGCAGTGCCACGAGAAAGACCAAAAAACAGAACCAGAAAATGATTAGGCAACAATAAGTATCATCCATTTACTCTGAACCACATTCAATCAGAAAGATTACAAATGCATTCTTCCAGCCAGAGAGGAACAGGGAAACAAGAAGAATAGGCTACACTTAATATATATATCAATTAACTCTAAACCACATTCAACGAGAACGAACAGATTTATGCAGCAAGTACAGGGGAAACTTAAGTGTTTATCATTCTATGGACAAACAAGAATACTTGGCTTTAACACTAATTAACTTATGCATACCAAAGGCAACCTCAGATATTGGTAGATTAAAAAAGGATATATTATGTATTTGTTATGGAAACTGTTAAGTACTGAAAGACCCAATGATCAATATCAAGAAATTAGGATAGATGGATTAACTACTATGGATGCAACGACCTCCACATCCCTTGACGTTATCCAGCACCCATGTCATTTGACGAATTAATGGCGAAACAAACCACAAAAAAAGATGTCACTGTCATGGCGTTAATTTTAGTTTTAGATAGAGTTGCTGTGACTACCACTAGGTGCCATACCGAATCTTGAATTTAGTAGCAAACTAAATATTTGAAACATATAATATGACCCTGTACAGAAGTCAAATGTAGGAATACATACTACATACCTCTCACTAATAAATAATTCCACTGCCTTTTCGTTTGCTGCACTTAGAACTCCAGTCATGGTCCCTCCAGCGCGCCCAGCAGAGTAAGCCAGATCCATGGATGGATATTTTACATTATCAGGAGCTTTAAATGTCAATGATCCGAGCCTATACCATTACGCTCATAATTACTTAAACTAACAGGAAATGAAATGCCAAAGTTTATTTCATATTTGAAAAAAAAATAAACGAAGCTGTAAGCAAACATATATCTCTAGCGAGCTTAGAGCGATAAGCAAAATAAAATGCATTCACAAAGAAAGAATGGTTTTTTACTTGCAAAGATCAAGGCGCGGCCAAGTAACCTCCGAACAGTAAATTCTGTCGGGCCAGGATAAAGTATAAAGGATGGGCAAACGCATATCAGGCCACCCCAGCTGTGCCAATACTGATGAATCCTACAAATTACAGAGGGAAAAAGAATTCCAAAGCTGTCAATTTATGAGCATGCAGTTATAAGAATATTCCTCTAGATTACATAACTGATGTAATCTCAGAGCTGAAGGATCTTTACCTGAGTTTCCACCATTGAATGTATGATGGACTGGGGATGGATGACAATTTCAATGTCATCATACTCAGCTCCGAAAAGGTAGTGAGCTTCAATAACTTCAAGACCCTGAGAAACAAACATACCTTTAAACCCAGGGTAACACAGATAATTCATAACCCAACTCCGATGATTCATATATGGAATAAAAGCTGGAAATTTAAGATACAATAATCGTGGAGAAAAGATTGAAAAACAACAGTTTAGATACCTTATTGAATAAGGTGGCAGAATCAACAGTAATCTTTTTCCCCATGTTCCAATTGGGATGCTTCAAAGCATCAGCTACTTTAACTTCTTTCAACTTCTCAACTGGCAAGTCTCTATCAGTGACAGTATAAGCAGTTTAAGGTTAACAAGCCGTACATATGATTCAAAGAAAGGTGAAAAAATAAAATGAAGTAGTGCAAAACATTTTGAATAACTGTTTCACATAAAAGAAAGGAGGACAACAGAATCTTTTTGAATATTTAGAAGTGGATTGATATGAATGTCGCAATACAAGGATCAAAACTGAGATGTTGCACAAATTATCAGTATTCAAGATTTTACACCTGAAAGCCCCTCCAGATGCAGTTAATATAATGCGCCTAAGGGCACCCTCTGGCAAGCCTTGTATGCACTGAAATGAAGAAAAACTTATTAGAATATTTCTCTCTTAGCCTTGAAGAGACCAGGGGTGGGAAGTTATTTTGGAGATTAGTCAATGTAAAACAGAAGGTTGATAAGAAGTGTATGATTATATTTACAAATGATCATACTCAGTAAGTTTCGTAGAAAGATCTTAAGACAGTCTCAGCCTCATAGAACTGTACCTGGAATATAGCTGAATGTTCTGAATCTGCAGGAAGAATCTTCACCTTATGCTTGTGCGCAAGAGGAAGGACAAATGGACCACCAGCAATTAAAGTCTCTTTATTGGCCAAGGCAATGTCCTTTCCTGCTTCTATTGCAGCCACTGTAGGCTAGTGAAGCAAACAATGACTAATAAAATTTGAGCCCGTTTTCTGAATGATTCACATTTTTTCTTGAAGGATTCACTAGCTTTATATTGGCCGAGAGGAGAAATGAAGATGTATTTATCAAAGAGCAAAGCAAGAAGAGCAATGACTGACATTTTCTATCGTTAGCAAACTAGCATACAATGCTACTTTTAGCTAAAATCATTCAAGCATGATTAATGTATAGTAGAAGAGAACTGGCTCTGTTGAAGATCTAGACTTCTCTTTCTAGGTGATTGGAGTTGCATGAATTTTTGACTATAAGGGAATAAAGGGCTAGCTGAAAGTAGTTTTATCTCCTAACCACGGATAGAAAGAAGGGGGTTTGCTTCATTCCGGGGTAAAATTGGAAGTCTCTCCATACTACCATTATACAACCCAAAAAGCAACTTCGAGAAATCTTCTACTAGCTGATTTCTAATTCTTACTTGAGCGGGTTACATCTTGTCTACTTTTTTTCTCTCTTTCCATGGGAGCTCCCTCCAATCGCCAACCTCCCTGCCCCCACCCCACATCCCCACCCAAAAGAAAAAAGGAAAATAGAAACAGGACATAAATCACATTTCACCCTTTAGCGCTCCTCTTCAAATTTGCTTTGGCTGCGCATAAGGATACCTTGGCAGGAGTATCACAACAATTTTGAAAATATTCAGATAGACTAAACCTCAACCTCACCTTTAAACCTGCGCAACCAACTATTCCTGTAACTACAGTGACAGCATCAGGATGGCAAGCGACCTGAAACACATCATAGACAACAATGATCAACATATTTCTTTCAAATGTCACAAAGTAATTATACCAACAAGTGAAACAGACTGCTAGTCGCCAAAAATAAAGTTAGGGACAGTTGGACAAACCTCGATGATACCCTGCTCACCAGGTATAATCTCAGGCTTGTCTTCCATATCAGCCAGAGCATCTTTGAGTTCCTCAACCAATGACTCATTTCTAACAGCAACTAGTTTTGGTCTGAATGTTTTGACCTACTCAGACATAACATTGTTTATCATCAAGGCAAAAGCTAAACTATACCTGATAGCCAGATAAAGAAGTCTAAGCAGAGAAGCTCGATTGTTGGGTATCCATATTGGAGAAACAATATTTCCATCACATTTGTGCAAATTGCAATCCAAAATATAAATAGGGCATGATATAAAATGAGCTTTAATGATTATCATCATTCCCTTAAGTGGGAAGCTCTTCTTCCAAAACCCAAAAACAAAATGCGAAAAAAGCACGGATTCGAAAGCATAGCCTTGACATTTGGGTTTCAACATGGTTAATGGGATATGTCAATCAAAATGATGCAAACATGAAACGTCTAGGCTGGTAGCATTCAGCAGGTAGGTAAACAGCCAGGTAGGGGCGAAGCCACCTTTTACAAAGGGTGGTCAACTGACCCATCCTTCAACGAAATATTAGGGAAAATTACACTGTATATATTAGTAAAATATTGATTTTAGATGTATAAAACATATATTGAACACCCTTTATCGGGAACTTTTTTTTAGTTCTTTCAAATCTGAACACCCTTGGAAACATTTCTGGTTTTGCCGCTGCAGCAAGGTGGAATGAGGTGGCAGCATTTTATAGTTAAATATTATAATAATCATCGTTTCTTTAAACATAAGCAGCCGCGCTATAAACTGCAGAAGCCGCATAATGACCACAAAATGTTAATGCAGATACAGATAATAAAGGTGAGAGGTTGGACGCCTATACTCTATTCGGACTTGAAATTTCATAGCATTTTTTCAATTGCGTGCATTAAGTGAAAACTAACCTGATCAGCAAGAAGAGTAACATTTGAACCAGCAGCTAGTGCGACAACTCTAAACTTGTCGGGATTCTCAGCGACTATATCCAATGTCTGCAGACACAAATTTTATAATTCAAGCAATGAAGAACTTAAACAAAAGACAACTGTCATTTTCTTTAGTAAAAGTAATAAATTGCATTGATTTATCGAAAAGATTCCTGTATACTACTAGTATACAAAAAGTAGAGAATCAAAACAAAAAAATTGATTCTCTCAAATAGTAAAGCAACATATACTAACTGGAATTTTATTCACCTAAGATAATACAAAAAGAAAAAGAAAGAGAAAAGGAGCAAAAGACAACTGGCATAATTGACACAGTAACAAAAGCAGCACACCACCAATAACAAAGAACAACAGATAAAAAAGACACAGAATGAGAATATTAGAATCCATGAAATATTGAATCTTTTCATCCTCTTTTATAAAAATTAGTTAGAATTTTAGTTTACACTGTAACTGCAGCGTAACTAACACATACAAAAGCGTTAAGAATTTCTACTACTACTTTAGCCCAACCTCAAAGCTAGAACCAATCAAGACTAAAAAAGGCAACACTTATTTCCTAAGTATTTATTACTGAATACTAATCATTTTAAAATTCAGAAACCTGAGTTCCAATAGAGCCAGTGGACCCAACAATTGAGATAGGCTTTGGACCATCCCAACTTTTCCGGGCCTCAGCAACAGCTCTTCCAGGCCAGGCAGGAGGAGGTGGCTGTACTGAACACTGAACCCTCTTACCAGAAATCCCGCTGCACTCCTTTCTTTTGATAGCTACTCCACCTAAAACACAAAATCAATGGAAATTTTTATTAGCAGAGTTAGCCACAAAATCAAGTCTAAGAAACTTAAATGGGTAGGTAGAAATATAGAACCTTGGAACTTAAGGTGGTTAAGATTGTAGCTGGATTTGGAGGTGTCCAAGAAAGAGATGGTCTTAATTTCAGTAGGTGACAGCAAATTCAGCGCCATTTCAATTACTTCACTATTGATTGCTCCCACCGTTGGAGTAAGGAAAGAAATTCAGCTTTTCAAGAAATGTAAAAGGAAGTTTACAACAAACCAAAGTGCAATCTTTGGCAATAAAGTTAGCGACAGCCGTGTAGAGAGAGAGAGAGGGAGCGGTACTGTGCTTCTCGTTCTGGCTATAGTTTGTTCGTTTGTGGATTAATGTGTGGCTCGTATGAACGATGCTCACTGCAGCGTACCTGTCTTATAGTACAAAGTACAAACATTATTTGCTCTTGTTTTAAACGTTTAATATTGAAATATTTTCGCTAACTTTCGGTACTTTATAAAAATGAGTAAGACAACGCATAATACATTAAACAAGTGAGAAATTAAAAAATAGCTACATTTAGGGCTGGTCGTTGAAAAATAGTCAAGTTTTAAAAGTCATCGAAATTTAGCCACTTTAAATTTGAGCGAAAATACTGTTCAAAATCCGGAAAAATACACCCGCAAATTTTACGGGAGTTCCAGCATAAGTATGGTTGAACTCCCGTAAATTTTACGGGAGTTCCAGGATAACTATGCTGGAACTCCCGCAAATTTTACGCGAGTTCAAGCACAATTATGCTGGAACTCCCGCAAATTTTATGGGAGTTCCAGCAAGTATAATTGTCCAGTATAATATACTGGAGTTTGGAGCACCGGTGCTCCAGTCTCCCCCAAATTTTACAGGAGTTAGCAAAGTATACCGGTCCAGCATAATATGCTGGAGTTCGTACACAAATACACCAGAACTCCCGTATATTATACTAGACCGGTCCCTGTTGCAGCAAAATATTGGCTATTTTTCATTGACTTGGTAAACGCTGGCTATTTTTCATTGACCAGTGTGAAAACTGGCTATATCATGAATTTTTTAATTAAACAATGATCCAAAACTTAGTAGGCATTTGGATATAAGAATTGAAAAATTCTAAAAAAATGGTAAAAATGATATTTGAAATTTAGAGTTATGTTTAGATATAAATTTCAGTTTGGGTTGTGTTTGAAATTTTGTGAGTGATTTGAATGATAATTTTGAAAAACAGTTTTTTGTAGTTTTTAAAATTTTCGAAAATTTTTAAAATTGCATTTTTCAAGTGAAAATTAAAAATTTATGAACAAATATTGATTTCGAAAAAAATTAAATTTTTTTCGGAGAAAGGTAAGAAAAAAATTTATGTCCAAACTGACTCTTAGTTTGATGAAAGAAAAGTATTCTTATTTTACAATATATTTTTAATGTATATACTACAATTAAATTCTTAAAACTTGTAAATGTTTGGGCCTACACTTTCACAACTTTAGAAGGCATCAGAAAATTTTAAGGCTTGTTTACTTATAAATACAATATTTTTCGTATTTTATCCATGTGGATTGGAATGTCATAATATAGCATATAGTAATAGTGTTATACTCAAAAATTATTGTTTCTATCCTCATATGACTTAGGAGAATCTTTATTTATATTGTGGAGTTAGAATTAAACTCAAGATCTGTATAAGAGTCAAATTCACGCACAATCTTGATATTACTAATATTGGACCACAGGTTATACTATTTGCGTTATAATTACATGTTTATGTTATATCGTTCACACTTAAGATATTTCATGCTAGGGGTGTATTGCGCGAGGGAATAATTAGTTATCTCCTTTCTTTATATGACCATATATATACGTGGATAAATAGAATAGTAGGATTATATAGAATCAAATCCATAAGATGCCGGCGGAGGATTAAAAGCGACATAAGAAAGCATGACGACGAACTGAGAATCATTCACATCTATGGACTGCATATGGTATATTGTTGAAGGTATATGATTATATTCCCGCAATTAATTAATTAATTTAGACTTTATTCTTTGGATTTTCTCAATAACTTATGCATTTTTATGTTTATCTGAGGTACCAAGGAATTTGCCATTGTCTTCCTTCTTAGATTCCCACCTAAGATAGTCGACGCATGATAATTATTTCATCTTTGAGAGGATGATAAGATTTTTATTGGTTTTAAATGTTATCTAAAAATAGAATATGAAAATGTCATGAATACTAACGAGATAGCACCAATTCTAAAGAAAAGATATTTTCTTGATAAAGAGACCTAAATCAACTAAAGAGAGCTCTTTTTGAAGATTTCTTTTTGTTTAATATTATGAGGTCTACAGTCCTCTACAACTTTCAACTAGCATTTTGAGTTTTGACCAAAATTCAATTTATACATTTATAATATTCAAAAGCAAGATACTACTACTGTTTGACTCAAAAGATATCGAAACCCTTTAGAGTAAATTAATTAAAGATGGAGGGGTAAATCTTAGTCAGACATGGTAAATTTCAAATCAAAGAGCTAGCAACATGGATCATACACAAGACGAAGGGAAAGTAAATGATTTTATTGAGATTTAATGTTGTGTTTTCCCATCAATCGATGAGGAGACCACTTTACATGTTTTCCTGGAGATTCATCCTTCTCTATCAAGAATATTAGAAGAGAGTCACTTAGCTGTTGGGAGAGAGAGAAAGAGCAGCCCCCCTTGTTGAAAGTTTTCCCTTGCTATATATAGTCGTGGCACCCTTGCCCTTTTCTTGGCTCGATGCCCTCTTACATCCAATGCGTTTTAGTCGTACTTTTAGGCGTCGCTCTTGCTGACTCGTCGGGTGTCAGGGAGGAGTATGGGGCGGGCCATATTATCTTTCGCTGCTCGATTATTTAGGCGGGACGTTGGTCAACTCGGTCGCGACGGTCAAATTTTAACCAATACAGTTAGTCCCTCCGTCTGTCGGGGTCGTCCTTTGTCAGGCTCGACAGAGGGATCATGATTATTATGAATTCGAGAGAAATCTGACTTACAATTCTTCGCTCCTTAGTTACATTTTTTGGGTTTTTGGTAGAGTGGCGGCATTCTGTTGATTCCCATGGATCATTGCGACAGTTTCGGAACCAAAACGTCATTTGGTATTAAAGAGTTATTTCGTGGCTGCCGCCATTATTACACACATTCCTGAGGAACTGAAACATTTCGAGCCCTATCAGATTCGACTGGCGACTCTTGGGTTTCGTGCTCGGGGGATTTGCGTCCTTTATAAATAGAGAGAGCTTATCATTCGATAATACACTTCTTTATCTTTTACTTGAGAGAATCCTGTAGATAAACTTTCTTTCTGATACCTCAAA
>MU708774.1:159385-192081 GCA_026770625.1 Nicotiana glauca | reverse complement strand
GACGATCACTTTTTGGCGCCGTTGCCGGGGAGCTTTACGGTTTCCAACTATTTGTGTAGCTAGTTTAGTGATTAGCTTCTCTTTCCTTCTTTTCACTAACTTTATTAGTGTCAAACCAACAGGTACCAAAATAATTCATTATTTTGGTATGTAATAATTTGTAATAAACACTCAGGGTTGGCTAGGGAAAAGGGCTGGGTAATTATGCATGCTTGAGGGTAGAAAACATGGTTATATGATTTGTGTTCTGAATGATTCAATTCTGCATTTAGAAAGCATGCCTATAGGACTGGTTTTAAATCTTGCATGTTCAATTCTGCGTTTAGACATCATGTCTATAGGATTTATTTTAAATTCTACATGTCTAAATTCACATATAGATAACCTGCCTATATGACTTATTTAAAATTCTGCACGTTTATTACCACTTAGATATCATGCTCTAGGATCTAAACGACCATAAGCAAGTATCATGTTCGTAATGTTAAAATTAGTATAACGTAAAGAAATCATGCCTATAGGAATTCCCAAGTAAAATCCAGCCTATTTCTATTCTACATTCAATATTAGATATTATGCCTATATGGGTTAAAATCATTCAATACTAGATATTATGCCTATAGGGGTTAAAATCATTCAATACTAGATATGCCTATAGGGGTTAAAATCAGCAATATTAGATATCATGTCTATAAGGATTAAAATCAGCAATAGTGGATACCACCGTTTGCTGAATCTGAAACTAGTTTAATTTCAAATCAGTCTATTCTGAACCAGTTTTTAAGTAACCTAATCTCCTTATTTAACGCGGTTTAGCGAGCATGCCTATAGGATCTCAAACAGTTTGTTTTAAGTTGTTACTGCTTTGCCACATTCTGAATCAGTAATGAACACCATGTTCACATGATCTCACCCAAATACTTAGGCAAGCCTTAGGTGATAACAACAAATAAAACTGAACCCGTTTCTGTTAACTAGTAATTGCTACAACCAACAGGCAGACCTGATTCGGACTTCTTGTCTGAATTACGTAATAAATTGGTCTACTTCAACAATAATAATCCCATTTCCTTAGTATTTTTAAATTCAGACCTTGATTGTTGTTTGAGTCATGCTATTTGGTTGCTTTGTTTGAGGAGGTATATATGAGCCTTCAATGTTTTATGTTCTTCCTCTTTAATGTGCAGTCCTATGTTTTTTTGTATATCGCCTTAGCTTTTTCACCTTTGAAACGTCAAGTCAACCCAATATCTCTCCCCTTTAAGCATAGTAGTCCTAAGTGCCTCTGGGACTACTAGGAATGGGACGGGTAATAGCATGCAATAGTGGTCGAGTCCAATCTGCGCTTTAGTACCTTAACGGGGTGGGAAGGGTAGATATGGATGTGATCACCGGTGCACTAATACCACGTGTAGCCCCACTTTTGAGGAGTGACTACCGGGTATTACATTGATGTGATCCATATTATAAATAAATCTAGGACCCCCTCTCATCTCTTTCTTTTTCTTTAAAGCATTATAACTTCTTTTCAAAATCAGCCTTTTAATGTTTGCTTTTTCAAACTTTGTTTCACTTTCAAACATTTGACTATTGAAATCCCCTCTTATTTGAGCCTTATCTGTTTACCTGTTAATTACACCAAATTCATAAAGAACAATCTGGCCGGGAACCACACTTGTGGATCCTGAGGGGTGCCTAACACCTTCCCCTTAGGATAATTTCAAGCCCTTACCCTATCTTCGGTTATCAAGCAAACTTAGAAATAAACCTTGTTGGTGTCCTAATGCACCATAAATCATTAGGTGGAAATTCTTTAAAATTTTAAAACCCAGTTCCCAAAAGGAATGAGTTGACCTATACCCAAAATGTCATAAACCCGACCTCCCGATGCAAAGATGGAAAAGGGGGCCGTGACATATATATAGTAGTTGAGAGAAGAGTAAAATAAGGTGAAGAATCAATCATTCAGTAATTAAAGAAAATTACATAATCAATCATATATAAAATCAGCAAGGTTTTCTTCTAATAAAGGGATGACCAGTTAATGATAAAGAGCAGGGCATATAATTAAGGAAAGAAAATTAGATACTTAAGTACGGGGTGAGTAATTAAGGGTAAATGAACAAAAGTTCAATTAAGGAAATAATCAATAAGAATCAGCAAGTACCACAGTTAATCGTAAATAAGGCAAGAAATAATCAAAGGTCGTAGAAATAGGAAAATAACCGGAAATCAGTATATAGGTATTACCATAGCAAATCAGTGGATAAGGATTCAAAATAATACTAATTTAGGAAAAATGATATAGGTTTTCCATGAATAAGCAAATAAGCCAAGTATAAACGTAAAGAATCGAATCTGAAACCCTAATAGAGGCATACTAGGGAGAAATCACAAGATATTCTAATTGAACGAAGAAGTAATCATGTAAATCAAAGCATAGAACATTTGCATGTATCAAATAACACAGACAAGTGCATAATCTAAACAAAGTGTCAAAATTGGGGGTTTTAGAATATGCTAGTTAGGGTTAAGTAAGGACTCAACAAAATCAATTAAAACAACTCAACAAAATCTATTAAAACACATAGAAACAAGGGCTTAAACACTTAAAACCGGAAAGCGTTTTGAAGAAAAAGATTTTCAGAAACCCTAGTTTAGAAAAGAGCGACTAAAATCGAAATAGTTAGTTAAAACATGGGATTTTTAAAGGAAAATGCTTAATAATACTCGAATCACCTCAGATCTATAAAGATCTGAGAAGAATCAAACAGTAGCGAACTAGGGTTTTCGAAAAATAGTAGAGATGAAGAGAATCGGTTAAAAGCTCATGGATTCAAACGAAAAACAAGAGAAAATCCTTTCTTACAAACAAAAATGGCCGGAGACAAGCTAGTAAACGAGTTTCAAACCGAAACAGGTTGGCTTTCCTTGAGATCTTCTCAAGGACTCATGAAGGCGAAGAGCCACGGAGTATAGGAGACCAGAGGTGGTCTAAAAAGGCACGAAAACACCATAGGAAGAAGGTTCTCGCCGGTGACGGTGATTGGGGTTTGAGGGTGTCTGAGAGAGAAGATAGGAGGAGAGGATTCAGAGGCAGTGCAAATGAGAGAATGGGATAGGGTTTGGGGGTTGTTGGATTAAAAAAGGAAAGCAATAACATAGACCATTGATCTGGGTGAACAACGGTCGAGATTCAAAAGGGTAGGTGGGTTCCGAGTTTGGGTATGGGTTAATAGGGTGTGGGTTAGGTTTTTAATTGTAAATTGGGCTTGGAATTGGGGTTCGATTTAGCTATAATTGAAAGCCAATTTGGCGATAATTTAAATAGCCCGTTTTTTCCTATTTAATTTATAAAAATAGTAGATAATTTCTGAAAAAATGATTTAGAATACATAATAAGCAATTTGAAACTACAGGATCCAATTTTATGCATATAAAATATAATTATATCTTAAAATATGCTAACATTGCAATTATATGCAATTTAGTTTTAAAAATACTAAATATAATTGCAAAAATATATAAAAATTACCTTAGCCATATTTTGGCATAAATTGAAATCCAATAGATGAATTATCAAAATAATAATTTTGAAAATAATTATTGGGGATTTTATGGATAAAAAGGGAGAAAATAAATCAATTTAAACCCTTAAAAATTATAGGAAAAACAATAAAACCTCGGGCATGCTTATATATGCATATATATGTTAGTTTGAAGATATTTATACATATTTAAAATATATAGAAAAAAATTGGGTATCAATAGCTGCCCCTATTTACCTGGGAAGAATGAAAGAGTTTCCGTGTAAAGAAATTATGGCAAATTTTGACCGAGCGAAACGGTTTGGGAAGATTTAGGCTGCACCCTGGCTTCTGAGTTGCCTACATATCCTTGGTTTTACAAGAATAAGGCCATACGTAGTTCACGATCCATCGACGAAGTATGTCGATGAAGCCATTTCAATAACGAACGCAACATATAGGACCAGGTGAGTGGAAGGTTTACGGGAATGGTTAGGTTTGATATGGCTTGAGGGAACTGGAGCGGGATCGCTCCTACTGGGATAGCAGTTGCTCGTCGTCTTACCTGCAAATAGAAGTAACACAAGTTTACACTGTGTATGAATTTAAACATAATGCAAATTTTCGTCGGACCATGAATGCTGTCTTTGGACTATTAGGAATGGCGTTCTTAGACCATGATGTCCTGGGCCATGGGTTGTTTGGTGCAGGATCCGCAGGCCATGAAATAATATTCTCGGTCTATGAGGATGGTGCCTCCGAACCATGACGCCTTTGAATAATGATATGTAAAAGATTGAATGTGATCCTCAGACCATGACATGGTGTTCTCGGGCTATACAGATGGTGCCTTCGAATGATGATGCCTTCGGATGAGTTGGCGATATTTCAGCCCATGAAGGATGCAGTAGTATGAGGCGGACAAGAAAGAGCTTAGTCTTGCGAATTGAAGGGCAGAGCTTAGCCCTAAGAGAAGCGAGATAAATAGTGCTTGAGATAGTGCTTAGTTTCAAAGAAAATTGGAGGCAGAGCTTAGCCTCGAAAGGCAGGAGAGCAACCTTATGCAAAGATGCGAATGCAGATGGAGGTAGAGCTTAACCTCGAAAGGCAGAATGGTAGCCTTATGCAGATTGGAAGGCAGAATGGTAGCCATATGCAATGCAAATGAAGATGGAGACAACATTTAGTCTCGGAAGGCAGAATGGTAGCCTTATGCAAATTGGAAGGCAGAATAGTAGCCTTATGCAATTTGGATGTAGATGGAGATAGCGTTTAGTCTCGAAAGGCAGAATAGTATCCTTATGCAAATTGGAAGACAGAATAGTAGCCTTATGCAATGCGAATGCAGATGGAGATAATGTTTAGTCTCGGAAGGCAGAATGGTATTCTTATGCAAATTGGAAGGTAGAATGGTAGCCTTATGCAATACAAATGCAGATGGAGACATCATTTAGTCTCGGAAGGCAGAATGGTAGCCTTATGCAAGAAATATAATCACAAATGACGGTAGAATTTTCTTAGCTGATAACAAATTGTGGCGTTGTGATTACTGGGAGCATTGTGATGGAACATCACTGGTGTGTGCTGATAGCAAATATTGGCAAGTGCAACAGTTCTGAGAATCGTATTTTCAATGATGTTTGTCCCATGGGCGTACAATATGTTTAATGATTTTGCAATCCTAGTGCCTGCATCCAAAGAAGAATCGTGAGTTTTGTAAGGGGGAAGGTTAGTTCGTATCCCCGCCAGCTTGCTTGACTTGTTTGGATTTGATCTGGTGATATCGTCTGTATCATTGGGGTAGCGTTGCTAAACAAAGCAATTTCAATAATAAACATGCATGATTTTGTAAAAGTATGACATAAATTAAAAAATAGCTTTTAGATGAATCGACAACTATACCGTAGTTCAGGACATTGCAACCTCTCCTGCTATAGAATTTTGAGGGTCTTCCTCAAAATTCTGCCCCAGTTTGATGGGTTGACATTTTTGACTGTTGCTCGTACGGCGGTCTGCTGAAATTACTTTGGAATTTTGAGGGTCCTCCTCAAAATTCTGCCCCAATTTCCAATTGCGAGGGAAAATGAAATTTTATTGAATTGTGACCGAACCCATAGGGCTACCTACGTATCCCCTATTAAACGGGAATCAGGTTAGGCGTAGTTCAATTTACATCATATAAGGAAAGCATAAAGGTTACAAATAGTAACGCTTGATTGCATCTGAATTGATCGGCTTTGGCCAGACTTCTCTGTCCATTTCTGTAAGTATGAGGGCTCCTCCTGTCAGAATCCAGTGAACCATGTATGGACACTGCCAGTTGGGAGAGAACTTCCCTTTGGCTTTGTCTTGATGCGAAAAAATTTTCTTCAACACCAGTTGCCCCGGTGTGAACTGTCTTGGCTTGACTCTTTTGTTGAAGGCTCTGGACATTCCGTTCTAATAGAGTTGACCATGGCATACTGCATTCCTTCTCTTTCCGTCTATAAGGCTAGTTGCTTATAACGACTTTTTACCCACTCTGCGTCGTCGAGCTTAGCTTTTTGTATGATCCTTAGGGAAGGAATTTCTACCTCAGCGGGAATGACAACCTCTGTACCGTAAACCAGCATATAGGGGGTTGCACTGGTTGATGTGTGGACTGTGGTGTGATACCCTAGTAGAGAAAATGATAACTTCTCGTGCCATTGTTTGTGATTCTTTATCATTTTCCTCAATATCTTTTTGATATTCTTGTTGGCAGTTTCTACAGCTCCATTCATCTGAGGCCTGTAGGCTGTGGAATTCTTATGTTTGATCTTGAAAGTTTCGCACATAATTTATCACATAGCTTTCATCAAGTTGATGTTGAGGTTGGAGCCATTATTAGTAATGATTGACTCTGGAATTTCGAATCGACAAACAATGCGGTCGCGGACAAAGTCTGCCATGACTTTCTTAGTCACTACTTTGTAAGATGCTGCTTCGACCCCTTTGGTGAAATAGTCGATGGCTTCTAGGATGAACTTGTGTCCGTTGGAAGCGGCAAGCTCAATTGGTCCAATAAAGTCCATTTCCCAAGCGGCGAACAACCACAGTGAGCTTGTTGTGTTAAGGTCACTTAGAGGTACCTTTATCATGTCCGCATGTATCTGACAATGGTGGCATTTTCGGACATACTGGATGCAGTCCGTTTCCACAGTCATCCAAAAGTAACCAGCCCGGAGTATCTTCTTTTCTAAGATAAAATTGTTCATATGTGGACCGCAAGTCCCAGCATGAATTTGCTCTAGTAGCTTGGATACTTCCTTTGCATCGACATATCTTAATAATCCTAAATCAGGAGTCATCCTATACATGATTCCTCCGATGTGAAAGAAGTTGTTGGACAGTCTCTGATGTGTGCATTTCTGAGTAGGAATTGCAAGCTCTGGGTACCCTCCTTTTGCCAAATATTCCTTGATATCATGAAACCAAGGCTTTCCGTCTGCTTTTTCTTTAACATGGGCATAGTAAGCTGGCTGATTATGGATTTTCACCGGAATGGGATCAATGAAAGTCTTGTCTGGATGCTGTATCATGGATGATAGGGTAGCCAATGCAACGGCGAACTCATTCTAGATTCTGGGAACATGTTGGAATTCCGTCTTTGTGAACCTCTTTCTCAATTCGTGTAAGTGATACAGATACGGGAGTATTTTGGAGTTCTTGGTTGCCCATTCTCCTCGTACCTGATGTATAAGTAAGTCTGAATCTCCAATCCTAGCAGCTCTTGAACGTTCATGTCAGTGGTCATTTGAGTCCTAAGATGCAGGCTTCATATTCGTCCATGTTGTTGGTACAGGGGAACCTGAGTTTGGCAGACACTAGATAATGCTGACTGCTTTCTGATATTAGGACTGCTCCTATGCCAACTCCTTTGAAGTTTGCTGCTCCATCGAAGAACATTCTCCAGCCGTCATAGGATTCCACAATGTCTTTGTCGATGACCCCTTTTTCTTGCGAAATTGGGTTTATGACATTTGGGCGGACAACTCTTTTCCTTTTGGAAATTCGATTTTTGAATTGAAGAGTCGCCACCTAATTGTGAGCATGTGATTTTTGCCCTACATGAAGGTAACTCCTAAAAATAAATCAAAATAATTTTTATTGATTTTTTAGGAATTTTCCTTTATTTAGTTGCATTTCATGCATTTTAATATTCTAAAATCAAAATAATAAATACCAAAAAATATCTTGCATAGAATTTAGGTTTTATCGGAAGTCATTCGATTTCATAAAAATTAAAAATCACAAAAATATTTATTTTTACACCTTTTTCCTTTTGTTAATTTTTCTCTTCTAATTTAGGATTAAGTAGCTTTTATAATTTTCATAATTAGTATAATTTTAGATAATTTAGGTTTTTAGTTCTAGAATTTTTAATAAAAAAAAGATAAAAGAAAAATTGGAAATAAAAAGAAGAATTAGAAGAACCCTTCCCCCAAAAATATTCACCACATAAGACCTTCCCCCAAAAGACCCTCCCCAAAATATTTTCCCCCCCAAAAGACCCTCCCCCAAAATATTTTCCCCCCAAAACACCTTCCCCAAAATATTTTCCCCCCCAAAAAAATTTCCCACACACACCCTATACACTACTATATATACACACAAAAATACACTTTAGAAAAGGAGGACAGCCGCAATTATCCCCATCTCCCTTGACGAAAACCGGACAACTCCTCAATCTCCAAGCCTTAGCCGTCCAATACACCATTTCCTATGGCTTCACTTTACTGTAATTCTCCAAGATAAATTCCCTACGCTTTTTGCACTGATTCAAGCTCCGATTGAGTTGCGTTTCTGCAACGTTGATTGCCATTGTGGAAAGAAGCTAACAGTGGCTTCAATGACCATATCCTTTTATCCATTTGCAATTTGACACTTCCTCACAAACCTTTTTGGCTTTTTAGTTTGGGTGGAATTGAAACGGGTGTTCGATCATTGGTGTTTTTGTTCGAGTCCGGTGAGAGTTCACGAGGTCGTCGACGAGGCATCCCGTTAGTGGTTTTTCGGTCAAGCGCTGGTCTCGGTTCCTATTCACGCACTGCTACTGCAGGCGGAACGACTATCACTGTAAGGTTCATCTCTTACTTTGATTTTAAGCTTTATATTTGTATTTTGTGATCAATCTTTGATGATTAAGAAGGCTGAACGATTGTTCTGATGTCTCATTATTTGGTTAAGATTTGCTTGGCTTAATTCATTTTGTTGGGTTTTCAACCGATTTCAGGTATTAGTTGAATCCATTTTAGAAGTTGAATATACTTCATCTGTTCGGTCATTTGTTTTGAACTAAATTCATCTGAGAGCATTGTAGAATCAAAGGCAAGTTTTGGATTGTGAGTTAACATAAATCAAGTTCTGTAAATAGTCATTGTCGTGGCATATCACTGAATGTAAGAACGATGTTGCTAAGAATTCATTCTAATCTTGGTTGCATGCAATTTCACTCAGTGGTAGTATTTTCAGAAGTTAGTCACCTAATTTGGATGTCATGTATTTTTGATAGCACAATTACTATTTGCTTATATATCTTTGCTCATTTGTTCAACATTCTTAGCCTTACTTTCAATGTCAACATAGTTTAAGAAAATAATTATACAAACACGCATAGTATACTTTAGGAATGTTCTTAATAAATCCGTTATCGTGAATCTGTACACATTCGCGTGATGTGATCACGATTCCTAAATTAAATATTGCATAATAGGTGCAAGTAATTGAAGTAAAAGAAGAAATTGAAGAACTGAAAACTAAGCAACTTTAAAATTCTGGAAAAAACAAGGAAGTAATAAAGAGGGAGAGGGGTCCTAGGTTTATAAATAACATGGATCACCCCACACAACACTCAGTGACCATTTATACACGTGGTGTTATCTCGTGGTCATCATATCCATGTCTACCCTTACCTACCCCGTTAAGGTATTAAATCACGGAATGGTCTCATTACTTACTGCATGCTATTACCCGTCCCAATCCTATCAGTCCCGGAGGTATTTGGGACTACTAATCCTAAAGGGAAGGGAGATTTGGCTTTTCAGAGTTTTAAAAAAGAGTAAAACTCTAATGCGAAAAACAAAACACATAAAGCAGTTAAGGGGAAACACATAGCAGTTTAAAGGCTCAAACAAGCCTCCTCACTTAAAGCAACAAATTGTTTGGCATGACTTACATATACTGGTTATGGTCTGAATTAAATTTAAAGCGTTAGAGCAGGTTGATTTATCATATATTACTCAGATGAGAAGTTCGAATTAGGCCTACCCCTGGTTGTAATTATCAAAGACCGATGCAGTTAATCAATTACCTAATGGCTTGCCTAGGTGACACCTATAGGCATGATATCTAACAATATGGAAGTATCCTGGTTTAAAAAAGGCTTACCGATTGTAGAAAAACGTAAGTTCTACAGATTTTAAATGACATTACTACTGATTTTAGACTTGTAGATGAAAGAGACGAATCAGATTCAACTGGTTACTCCTATAGGCATGAATTCTAAGCGTTGGTTGTTTTAAAATGATTATCAGGGTGCAGGATTCCTATAGGCATTGTATCTAGGATGCAACTTGTTAATTTTTTAACCTATAGATTGTTTGCCTAATGACATATGTATATGCAGAAGTGTAGAAACTTATAGACATGATTTCTATATGCAGAAGTGCAGAAACTTATAGACATGATTTCTATATGCAGAAGTGCGGAAACTTATAAGCAGAATTTCTACATGAAGTGCAGAAAAACTTATAGGCAGGATTTCTATATGCAGATGCATAAACTTATAAGCAGGATTTCTCCATGAAGTGCAGAAAAACTTATAGGCATGATTTCTATATGCAGATGCATAAACTTATAGACAACATTTTTATATGATATGCGTAAATGAAGAACTATAGACAGGATTTCTATATGACATGCATAGATGAAGAACCATAGACAGGATTTCTACATGACATGCATAAATAAAGAGCAAAATGAGATTGCAGAAATAAATGCCTAAGAACATGATGTCTACCCACATGCATACATGAGTGACCCTCCCCCTTTTTTTACTATATACCCCATAAGTTATTACAAATTATTACAACCTGAATGAATCAATAAAAGTAAAATTACATCAGAAATTAAAGATTCCAACCAAGGAGAGCCTAATTCAGACCACAGGTCTAAAATATGAAATAAACCAACTTTCAAAGATTAGAATTTCAAAGCATTTCTCTTATTTGGGATGTGTCAAAGTTCCCAAGAGCCTCAAGTGGACTCCGGGCAGTGCTTACACCCCAAATACATTGCATAATTAGATTATAGTGCAGTATGGAAGGGCCAGCCCTCGAATGTCCAAGTTCAGAGGGAACTCAAGATCCCAAGGCAAAGCTCATAGGAGGGGGGCAAAACTTAGAGTCTAAGAGCAAGTGTAAGTGCATAGAGGGGGAGTTAGGGAGGGCCATGGTAGGCTGGTGGTCATGCCCAGCAATTAGGAGTGCTGGCACACCCTTGACCGGCCTATTAGCCAAATTTTGGGAGTTAGGACCCATTGAGGATCAGGTTCATACCTGAGCAGTAATTTGGATACTGCCAGGCCATGAATCTTAACTCAAACACATAGAAGGGAATAGGGGTATGGGGAATTCACAACAAATAGCAAATGCAAAGGGAGAGTAGCATATTTAATACAGAACATGAACAACAAAGTAGACAAGAGTGTAGCAACTGTAAATTAAATACATAGGGAGGAAGCTAAAATCAAAATTGAGACATACCAATTTCAGGGAAACAAACAAGTAAAACAATAGTCTTGAAAAACCAAGTTGCAGGCAAACAGTCCAAAAGATCTTAGAAGAGAGCAAAATGTTGCAAGAGTATTCAAATTGCAAGTGAATAATATGTGCTCGAGTATTGAACTCAAAGAAGTACTGAATTGTAAGTGTGTGAGTAATGTAAGTTGAAGGTGTTGAACCGAAGGTTCAAGGTTTCAGGTTGTCTAAGTGCAAAAGGGTAGAGCCCCTTTTATAGTGCAGAAAACAAGTAAAAAAGGTAAGGAAATAGTTTGCAATCAATCACATAGAATATCGTTTCAGTTAAGGGATTCTGATTTCAAACGGGTAGGAGACAAATAAGGAAAGAAATTTGATTAAAATCTTTTCCAAAGTAACACGAAAAGGGTAAATACACAGGAGTTATTTAAGGAAAAGTTTAGTGGTACGCGGTTTGTGAAAAATAAGGAAAGGGAATCAATTAAACAGCCAGTGAAATCAAAATCACAGGCTTTGTTCGAATGAACCAAGTCAGGAAAAGGTAAAGAAGGTTGAATTAAAGGAAAATCAGTACTAATTAGTCAGGCCTTATTAAAAGGATTTCGAAATCAATCAATTACTGGCAAAAACCCTTTTTTGCAAGAAGAAATTCTCATATATAAAGTACACAGATAAACAAGAAGGATTTGTCATGATAATTAGAAAAGACAGGCATAGAAAGTTTCAGAATCATAAGCAAAGAGTTTAAAATTCAGTTCATAGTACTTAGAATGAGTTTGATAGTCCGGGGTTCCAAAGTAGAACCCTAATCAAACTTGCCAAAGAAACCCCCAAATCATAGGGTTTCAAATCGAATCAGACATAGAGATGAGAAGGCAAGCCATTGAAATAGACTCAAAGGTCCGTTTTAGAGCCTCATGAGAAACAAAATAGATATGATAGAAAGTTTGAAACAACAAAGAAAGAAAGCTGATTTTAAAACTATAAAAGAACATGTTTTAGAAAAGTCGGAACTTAAGCAAGTTCAGAAGAAAAGAGAGGTTGTGTAAACATAAGCAAGAATAGCTGAATCATGCTTAGCAAAAACACAAACAAACTCCAGTAAAGCAAACAAAATCGAAGAACTCAACAGTAAACATATATAGTAGAAGAGTAAGGCAAACTTGACAAGGATTAGCATATGAGCACATGAGTAATATGTATGGTAGACAAAGAAGAAGTAGAAGAGCAACACACACGTAGTAAGAAAGAAAATATACGAGCATAATATATAGAGAAACACACATAAAGGAAAGAACAGAAAGAATCAGAAAGATGTTTTGAAAACCCTTTCACAAACCCTAGATTGAAGAAAAGCAATTTTGAAAGAAAGTTTTTGGGGAAAACACTTTAAAAATCCAGTAGAACACAAATATATCACAGATCTTAAGAAAAAAAATAGAGAAAACCTCAAATAGCTTAGGTATCTCCGAAACCCTAGAAATGAGAAATGCTTGGAAGAAAGTCTGATCCTGAGTTGCATGCGTGAGAATCAGGCTCTTGAGGCTTGAATATGCCGGAGCAAAGGCCGGAGAAGCCATAGAACCAAAGATCTGAGAAGATCTAAAAGAGAACCGTCGAGGTCAAACTTTAACGCTTCGAACAACCATGGTTTAATGGTGGAGAAGGGTGAGTACAGACCATCCATGGCCTGAGAAGCCATGGATTTCGGTAAAAGTACGGTGGAAAAAGAGTCGGAGACGGTTAGGGTTCTGAAGAAATTTGAGAGAGTTTGAGAGACAATGGGATTCAAAGGAGGCTATCATAATGAAATGAGGGATTATGGTAGGTCGTTTGGGGTTAAAATGGTAAGGGGTGATCCTGGACATCGATTAAAATGATCAACGACCTAGATTGAAAGCAAATCCGGGCAGGTTAATAAATGGGTTAAAGGGTTGGGTAAAGATAGAATTGGGTCGTTCCAAGTGGGGTTGGGATTGGGTCAATTTGAAGGCTAAAATTGAAATGTAAATAAGCTATAATTGAAATGAAATGTGGCTAAATGTTAAATAGCCAGTTTTCCTCATAATTTATAAAAAATAGTAAACAATGATTTTAAAAGTAAAATAAAAGTACTGAACCGATTAATAATATATAAATATTAATTGAAAAATATTGAAACCAATTTTACAATTATAAAAATGCTATTAATCTTAAAATAGGCTAAAATTACAATTTATCTTTAAAAATACCAGATAAATTTGTAAAAACATACAAAAATCACCTTAAATATATTTTGGTATAAATATAAGAATAAAATAAATTATTCACCAAAATTGATAGTTTTGGGAATAATTACTGATTTTTGTACTGCTAAAATGGACAATAAATTGATTTTGAAAATCTTTAAAAATGAGAAGAAATACCTAAACCCTTGGGCATGCTTATATATGCATATACATATTATTTTGAAAGTATTTTGTATGTAAAAAAATACATAGGAAAAAATTGGGTATCAACAACTGCCACTCTTTACCCGGGAAAGATGAAAGAGTTGTCGGGTAAAGATATGATGACCAATTTGACCGAACAAAATGATTTGAAGAATTTTGGCCGAGCTCTGGTTCCTGAGCTGACTACATATCCCTGGTCTTATAGGAATCATGCCATATGTAGTTCGTGATCCATCGGCGAAATATGCCGAAGGAGATTTTCGAAAAACGGACACGATATTGATGTTGGGAAGGACGGTCAAATTCTAGTAGGCTGTGGGAACTGGAGCGGGATCGCTCCTACTGAGATGGCCATTGCTAGCCGGTTTACCTGCAAATGAGCAATGCGAACATATATTGTACATAAATTTAAACGTGATGCAAGTTCCCGTTAGATCATGAATGTTGTCTTTGGACGGTTAGGATGACGTCCTCAGACCATGACGTCCTGGGCCATGAAGCGTATAATAGAGGATTTGCAGGCTATGAAATGAAATTCTCGGGCTATGATAATGATGCCTCCGAACCATGATGCCTTTGAATAATGCTATGCAGAGATAAAAGTGGGGTCCTCAGGCCATGGCATGGCGTTCTCAGGCTATGAAGATGGTGCCTCCGAACAATGACACCTTTGGACAATTTGGTGATCTTTCAGCTGATGTAGGATTTAAATGAAGTGGCAATATTTTAGCCATGCGAAAAGATGTAAATAAAAATGGCGATCTTTTAGCCGATGCAGGATTTAAATGAAGTGATGATATTTTATCCATGCGAAAAGATGTAAATAAAAATGGCGATCTTTCAGCCGATGCAGGATTTAAATGAAATGGTGATATTTTATCCATGCAAAAAAATGTAAATAAAATGGCGATCTTTCAACCGATGCAGGATTTAAATGAAGTGGCAATATATTAGCCATGCAAATGGAGGTAGAGCTTAACCTCGGAAGGCAGAATAGTAGCCTTATGCATTGCAGGAAATGCAAATGGAGGTAGAGCTTAACCTCAGAAGACAAAAAGGTTGCCTTATGCAATGCAGAAATGTAGATGGAGGTAGTGCTTAACCTCGGAAGGCAGAAAGGTAGCCTTATGCAATGTAGGAAATGCAAATGGAGGTAGATCTTAATCTCGGAAGGCAAAAAGGTAGCCTTATGCAATGCAAAAATGCAGATGAAGGTACAGCTTAACCTCGAAAGGCAGAAAGGTAGCCTTATGCAATGCAGAAAATGCAGATGGAGGTAGAGCTTAACCTCGGAAGGCAGAAAGGTAGCCTTATGCAATACCGAAATGCAGATGGAGACAGAGCTTAGTCTCGAAAGGCAGAAAGGTAGCCTTATGCAATGCAGAAAATGCAGATGGAGGTAGAGCTTAACCTCGGAAGGCAGAAAGGTAGCCTTATGCAATACCGAAATGCAGATGGAGACAGAGCTTAGTCTCGAAAGGCAGAAAGGTAGCCTTATGCAATACCGAAATGCAGATGGAGACAGAGCTTAGTCTCGGAAGGCAGAAAGGTAGCCTTATGCAATGCAAAAAAGTAAAAGGCGAATAGTAGTAAAATCTCTTAGCTGGTGGCTTGATAGCTGATAGCTGATTGCGATATTGTGGCCGCTGGGGATGCCGTGTATGGTAAGAAATTGTAAATAGGTGATGGTTCTGAGGTTCGTATTCCCGAAAAGTATGAGTGTATAGATGCATTCGGTGATTTGCAATTTGGGTGCCTGCATCCAAAGAAAATCGTGAGTTTTGTAGAGGGGAAAGGTTAGTTCGTATCCCCGTGAACTTTGCCTATCCTGCTTGGATCTGTTTTTAGTGATGTTGTGTACCATCGGGGTAGCGCTGCTAAACAAAGCAATTTTGATAATAGACATGCGTGATTTAGTAAAAATGTAACATAAATACATAATTGAAAATAGTTTTCTTTAGATGAACCGACGAACGTGACCCAGTTCAAGACATTGCAACCTCTCTTGCTCCAGAATTTTGAGGGTCCTCCTCAAAATTCTACCTCAGTTTACTGGGTTGATACTTCTGACGGCTGCTTGCGATGATCGGCTGAAGTTACTTTGGAATTTTAAGGGTCCTTCTCAAAATTCTGCCCCAGTTTCCCATTGCAGGTGGAAATGAAAATTTTATTGAATTGTGACCTGTCACACCTCATGTTTGAGTATAATAGACTCCTGTTTAGACTTGGTAAGACATGTATTCATTACATACTGTGATTTCGATTTAGCTAATTGAAACTATTTGGGTTTCTGGTCTGGGGTCTCATAGCTATCAGTCCAAACGCTCTGAATTTGGTTTAAAGTCAATGAACATGTTTAATTAAATAAATCCCATTTCTATTGTCACTTCAAGTTGGAAATAACTCCCTTTATTATACCCTCTTCCCCGGGTGTAGTGAAAAAGGAGGTGTGACAGCTCTGGCGACTCTGCTGGAGAAAAGAACGCAGAACTTCGGTTCAGGGTTCGAGAATTCGAGCTTGGAATAATTGTTGTATTTGGCTTTATTTATTATCTGATTTTATTACATTCTTGGGCCTAATTTGCTAAATGTTGATTTTTACCACTTTTGATATTATCTGAACTATATATATAAACTGCTACAAAATCCTTCTCTTCTCATCTTCGAGGATGTGCTCGCTGGTCGAGACTCCCTATTCTGTTAGTGTCATACCTTGAAATAAGAAAGAGGCTCGGACAAGTTACTAAGCCGGATGGCCTTTTTGTTCCCGGTACGTAGACCCCTCCTCGACTCGAGTTGTCCGCTCGGGTATACAATCTAGAATATATACCCAAGTTTTTAACCTAGAATAACTCAACCTCATGTCGGATCCATAGTAGGTACGCTTGTTTGCATCATGTGCATTTGACTTAGGGGACTCAACACAGGGGTTGGGTCTGTCTAGGACATGTGTACCCAAAATAATAGATCATCTTGATGCATCCTATTTGTGCATTTATCTGCTTTGGATTTGCATGCTGACCGTCTTTTAAATAAATGGGAAGAGTTTGAAAAAGAAAATAGCAGTGTGAGGGTTAAGAGAGGTAATTACCCATTTTGAAATAAAAACCAATGTCCAAGTGGAATAGAAACTCTGCCGAATTTTTGAGAAAAATGAAAAAAAAGGAATGAAAAGGTTTTGTTTTAAAAAATAGTTGGTTTTGTTTTATTTGTCCGAACTACACCACTTTGATTCCCATAGGGCATGGTATACGTAGGCAACCCCCATCGAGTCCAACTTCCATTTTGCAAAAATAGCCCAAAGAGAACAAAATTCTATTTTTCACGATAAAAGAGTAAGGTGATGCCCTTCTTATCATAAATAGCCGAATGTCCCTGAAAAAGCACTGAAAGGCTGTTTTTGCAAGAACATCCACTTTTGGTCATTTTCTTATTTGAGTCAGTTAGCGAGCACAATCTTAAAATCTTCCTCCTCAAAGTGCTGGAAGGCCGTATTTGCAAAATTTGTAAAGCTGGGTTTTAAATAAACTTTTGAAAATTGGTGTTGTTTCCTTTGAGTCAAAATTAGTCATTGTTTTCTTTTAATCACCTTAATAAATGTGCAGAATGAGCATAATTCAAAATGAACCTTTCTCAATCATGAACAAAATCCCCTTGGAGTTGCATATGTGGTGGGATGATCTAGGTAAAGAAGGTCAAGACAAGGTCAAACAATATTTGGGAGTTCTTACCGATCTCTTGGAGATTAGGCCCAGGAGAGACATCATAAGGGCATTGGTTACATGCTGGGACCCGGCACACAACATGTTCCATTTTTTAGATTTTGAACTCACCCCGACTTTATAAGAAATAGCCGAGTACATTGGGAGTGCTGAGGTTCCTTTAAGACACAAGTACTTGGTTTCCCCGAGAACCATAGCTGTGCAGAGATTCTTAGACTCGCTAAAGATAAGCAGGGGGATCCACAACCCATATTTGGCAGCTGGCTTTTGTACTCCACAATTTATATACTAGAGGTATGGCCACATAAGGGGGGTTCAACAATCCGGAAAACAAAATATGCAGCAAAGGAAATCGCCTCAAATGGGAAGAACATAGACGTTTTGCTTTTATGGTGGTCTTCTTGGGGCTTTTGGTGTTTTCCTAGGAAAGATGGAAATATCAACATAAAAATAGCTGGGGTTGTCGGCACTTTACTCACCCAGGCCAAAAGCACCCTTGCGCCCATGATAGTAGCTGAAATCTTGTGCGCTCTCACAGCTACAAAGCAGGAGGAAACTTTTTTGAGGGGTGCAAATTGTTGGTGCAAATGTGGATGATTGAACACTTATGCCATCATCCTCAATTCATGAGTTATGGGTCAACAGAGAAAACCTGCATAGAGGAATGTTATACGAGGATTGATGGGATCAGATTGCCTGAGGGGGTCACAGGATGGATATCACACCTCCGGTCCATCACTGCTAGCCAAATAGAGTGGATGTTTGGATGATTGCCTGTGGATGGGATCATATATATGCCAGAAACTGGGCCTCACTTCCTTTTGATAGGTCTTAGGATCATCTAGCCTTATGCCCCGTATCGGGTTTTAAGACAGCTCGAGAGATGCCAAATAGTGCCAAAAGATGAAGATCTTAGTGCCCAAGTAGTTGAGATTGGTCTTGATGGCCAGTTTCCTGAAGCAGCAGTCCGCCAGATTTGGAGTGAGTGTCAATAATTGGCGGCGAATACCTATGTACGGGATCGATCCAAAGGAGAAGTTTCACCTAGGTACCATGCTCGGTATAGAAGGGAAATTGCATTTGAGAGGCCGGCTAAAAGACCCCACCTACAGGATTTTGTCGAGTCATCACAAGAATAGTGGGCTTAGCCAAGGAGAATGAACACAGGGCCAAAATAGGAGAGTGGAAAAGCAGGTCGGGGACCTTCAGTTTGGAAACAGCTTGCAAGCCGCAAACGATGTGGGTGAAAAGAAGAAACTAGCCAAAGAAAATGAAGCCGTACGAGCCCAAATTCGAAAAATGAAGATAGCAGCCGAAAATCCCGCAGGAGCGTAAAGGATGAAAAACTTATAAAGAACCTTAGGAAGAAAATGGATGATTATAGTTTTGATTTGAACAAAGCGGAGAATGAGTTGGCAAGGGTGCGAATACAACTGGCTAAGAATGCAGAAGAAAGAGCATACATGGTTAGACAGTTAAAAGAGCAATACGACAATGAAGTTGTGGGGTTAAAGAAAAGGGTCATCACTGTCGAGAACAAAATGATCAAACAAGCCAAGGATTTTAATGCTGAAAGGGAACAATGTTATGACCTTATGGATCAGATGGAGGAAGAAGTACAACAGCTGCAAAACCAACATTTCCACGACACTCAGGTATTAGAGGCCCGTAATCAGCAAGTCGGGCGTCTATTTCAGGAGAAGGGTAGGATCAAAGAGAAGATCAGGGCCATTACTGATTATATTATTGTGAAGAGCCAAGCATGTGAGGATATGACCCGTACCACTTTCTTTGCAGCGGTGATGACATTTTTCCGACAAATCATGAGTGATTTAGAGAGGCTCCAAGGGGATCTTGCACATAGGCCCGCGGCGAGGCCGAATGTTGCCCCGCAGGCACCAGGAGTTTTTGAGGCATTAATGTATTCGTGATTGTTGAGTCTGTACTTTTCTGCTTTTGAAGTCTGTCTGTTAAATTAGAGTCTGTAGTTATTTGAGTTAGTATTTTCATCTTTTCAGAGTGTGTTAGTTTCTTTTGAGTGTTGAGTTTTTCAAGTCATTGTAATCAAAGTATTTGCTTTTTATGAAAATTTGAAAATCCCAAAATATTTTTGTTATTCAATTTTTCGTTTATATCTTTCAGAACTATGCAAAGGTCTGATTCATGTGGGGTCATGATACGTAGGCAATATCCATAGGATTCGACTGTAACCAAATACAAAAGAAGGAAAAAAAATTAAAAGAGAGGAAAAACAAGAGGGGAAAAACCAAAAAAAAAAGGAAAAACAAGAGAGAAAATGAAAGAAAAGAGAAAGAAACTGAGAGAAGAAAACAATGGCAAAACAAGAGGGAGGAATGAGAGAACAAAAACAGAGAAAAGCAAAGGCAAGAAAAAGAGAAATGTGGCAAATGGAAATGAGAAAAGTCGGGATGACGCACGCAGCCGATCAAAGGCATAATAGAAATGGTTAACTGCTTAGGTGTATTCATGCCCCAAAATGTGTGGTTACCAATCTGTTAAAGCCCTAACCGCTAACAAAATTGTTGTTGATGTATTGAGTCCAGGAAGGTGGTTAGTTTGTCGCATTCGAGCGAGTCATCCATGCACGCCAGGTCAAACAATAAGACAACCATGACTAGTGAGGGATCGGACAAAGGTGTTGTCGAATTGGAATTAGAGTTGAAAGAAGAGGCCCAAAGGTTAAAACGCCAGATAACGAAGATGTACCAGGCTTGGATTAGTGGGCACCCTCTACCCTCATTCCCCCACCAACTACATCGAAAGTCTTGCTGTCGTCCCACTACCATCACAATCCCAGATTCCCAATGCCATAGGACTCTTCTCCCAACGTGCCCCTAGCTTTACCCCTTGCCACAACTACCCTGGCATCTTGTACCAGCCTTTTCATGCTCCACCCGCCAATACAAGCATGTCATTAACTACTCCCGTTTTTGCAGCTTCTCCCCATGCCAACATCCCTCTATATTCTAGATAAACCTTGTTCAACATTCCTGATGGCCAATACCGTGGTACAAAACCAACATTCAAGATCTCAGATCCATACTTGCATGCTCCTCATTTCGGGCTTCCCATTAAAATTGAAAAACCCGCTAAGGTTGTGGAGCAAGATGAAGTATCTAGAAAATGTGTTATGTTTGCAGAAGGGTCTTCGAATGGTGTCGGGGCAAGTTGAAAAAAGCCAAAGTTGGTGGTATTAGGGATGCCAATAAAGCCTGTTGTAGTTGTGAAAGGGTCTCCCGTTACCCCTGTTGCTATTAAATCAATGACACAGTTGCTAGCGGCTGAGACAAAGGATGTCCTGGGAAACTTCAAACGAGCAGTAATGACACACAAAGGAAAATAAGTGGAGGAAGAATTTGTTGAGATCGGAGGATCGAATCATTTCGGAGGATGTCGTACCTCCAAAGAACTAAGAAAGGCCAAGCTCTTCAAGGGTAGCCAAATGCCAGTAAGGAAATCAGTGACCGAGGAGGAGGCCGAAGAGTTCTTAAGAAAGATGAAAGTGCAAGACTATTCCATTGTTGAAAAATTAAGGAAAACTCCAGCCAATATTTCTCTGTTATCTTTGTTGACATAATCGGATGAACATCGCGGGGTCATAATGAAGATTCGAAAAGGGGCACATGTTCCTGATAACATCACAGTAAATCAATTAGAAAAGATTTCTGACTGGATCTTCGAAGCAAATAGGATCACTTGTGCGGATGATGAGCTTCCTATAGAGGGTGCGGAACACAATCGAGCTCTGTGTATCACGGTGAAGTGCAAAAATTATTTTGTCACCAGAGTATTGGTGGATAATGGATCCAGTGTAAATATTTTCCCTCTGTCCACTTTGCAAAAGTTAATGGTCGACATCGAAAGAATCCACATGAGCAGTGTAGGTATTCGAGGTCTTGATAGGAAAAGAAAAGGTTCTGCTGGAGATATAACGCTTGAATTGGTGATAGGTCCAGTTGGTTTCAGTGTGGAGTTTCAAGTGCTAGACGTGGTCGCCCCGTATAACTTGTTATTGGGTAGGCCTTGGATACATGCGGCTAAGGCAGTGCCATCGTCGCTACATCAAATGGTAAAATTTGAGTGGGACAAATAAGAGATAATTGTGCGTGGGGAGGAAAATTTATCCCTTTATGAAGATTTATATGCTCCATTTATTGAGGCCGGAGATGATAAAGGACCTTTAGCTTATCAAACTTCCGAAATAATTCTGGAAGGAAAATGCATTCCAAGGCTGAGGCTACAACCTTCGATCTGCATGGTAGCTAATGAGATGTTAAAGTATGGTTTTGTGCCGGGTAAAGGTCTGGGCATATCTTTGCAAGGTATTGTGCAGCCCGTATCTCTACGTAAAAGTCTGGGTATATTTGGTCTGGGGTTCAAGCCTACAGGGGATGATGTGAAGAAGGCCACAAAGTTGGAAAAGAAAGCATGGCCTCTCTCTAGGCCTATCCCGCACCTCTTCAGGTCTTTTGTCAAGTCAGGGGCAGTGAAGCGTCCGATACCAGTAGTTCCAAAACCTGGGTTGTCTTTGAGGAGGAGTTGATTTGAGAGGGCCCAAAGTCTATTTGATGAAGTGAACACGATAGAAATTAGGGAAGGTTCTGGCGACAAAGAAGTGCATTTTGTCAGGCCGAATGTGAAGATCAGCAATTAGGAAGCTACTTCTCTTCCTACTCGGAGGAAGTTTTGGTAGTGGGATTTGATTTTCTTTTAGTTATCTAGATTATTCCAGGGTTGTGATTTAGATTCTATGTTATGTCCATTTGGATGTGTTAAAACTTGTTATCTTTCAATTTCAGTGAAATGCAATTTCCATTCTCCTTCATTTTTGATAGTTTCATTTTTGTTTTTCTTTTCTTTCTTGTACAGTTCTTTTTATGCTGGTTTCAATGACATGACATGCATGAGGAGTCTTCGGCCGAGTTTTGAAAGCCAAGTTAATTTTGAGAATTCAAAATGGAGTGTGATGATGAAGCACAGATTGATGATGATGAATGGGTCGAAACCCGCCTGGAACAATTGAGTTTGATCGGTGAGAAATGATTGGCAGTAGTGTGGCATGACCAGTTGTATCAATAGTGAATGGCAAGAGCATATAATAAGAAGGTGCATCCGCGAAAGTTTGAAGTGGTTCAGCACGTGTGGAGACGTATTCTTCCACATTAGGTTGAGGCCAAAGGCAAGTTCGCCCCAAATTGGTAGGGGCCGTTCATCGTGACAAGAGTGTTGTCTAATGGTGCTTTGTCTTTGACAGACAGAGAAAGCAAATGTGTTGAAATGGCCATCAATTCCGATACGGTCAAGAGATATTATGTATGATTTCCTTTGTTTTAATTGTATTTGTTTGTACTTGGCATGTTTTGGAGATTGGAATGACGAAGGCATTTTGTTCTGCTATCTAAACATTTTATCTTTTGTTACCCCTTTGAGCCTTATTTATTTTCTTTCATACCTCTCTTTTGGAATCAGTAGCAAAGCTCATAAACACAAGCGTAAAGGATAAATAAAAGAAAAGAGCGAGAAGAAAAATAAAAATGAAAAAGAAAAAAAGAAGAAAAGAAAAGAGTAGAAAAAAAAGAGAAAAAGAGAAAAGGCAAAAGGAAGAAAGAAAAAGAAAAGAAGAGAACATGAAATAAAAAGAAAGAAAAGTCACAACAACAAAGTAGTTTTTATGACATGAACTACGTTCGACCTAATTCCTTTTAAGGATACGTAGGCAGCCTCACGATTCGGTCCCATCATAATAAAAATCCAAAAGTCCCCAAGCAAGAAACTGTGGCAGAAGTTGCGGTTGTTGTGAGAAATCTGATTCCGAAAGTTGTAATTTTAAAACCAGCTGAATTGTTTTGAGCCTGTAATACCCCTTCTTTCTAACCCTATCCAAAAGCCACATTACGGTCCAAAGAAAGACCTTCTGATCAGTCTTCGAGAAATGCCAAGTCAAGCAGATAGAGGTGATGCATCTCAGGGGCAACACTCTGGTCCAAGCAGGAAAATAATAAAAATGAGAGAGTCTTATTGGTGAAAACCCTCCCGGGCACCGTAAGGCGAAGGGAGCTGAGAGAAATGATAAATGAGAGAGTCTTATTGGTGAAAACCCTCACGGGCACCGTAAGGCGACGGGAGTTGAGAGAAATAAAAAATGAGAGAGTCTTATTGGTGAAAACCCTCACGGGCACCGTAAGGCGACGGGAGTTGAGAGAAATAAAAAATGAGAGAGTCTTATTGGTGAAAATCGTCACGGGAACCTTAAGACAAAAGTGATTTGAGAAGTGAACAGATGGGAAATGTCTGTGGGTGAAAACAGTTCAGGACACCGCAGGATGAACAAGGTTAGGGTTTGGGTGAAGAAATCAGGTTATGGAATTCAGGGGCAACAAAGTATGGTGACTGAAATTTGATTGGTTGGATGGATTGGGCCGATTAGTCCGAAATGCATGTCATGATTAATGGTACCAGCGGTTCCATTCAGATAAGTCTCTTTCCCTTTTTCCTTTTAGTAAGTCATCCGGTTTTGGATTTTCTTTATCCTTTACTCTCAATGTCATTGCATTTCATTTCTTTTGGGGTTTGTTTCTATAAGATGCTTTAATTTTAGTTTTGTTCAAAGCAAATAAGAAAGGATTTCAAAGCTCACTGCCATCTTCCAAAATTGCAAAGCACAGTGTGGCCAGAACGTACCAAAGATAGCAGGATGTAAAGTAAGGTGTAGGGAGCCACCGAAAGTTTCATCGGTAGAATGATTTGGTAATGTCATGGGAGATGCAAAGGTTCAAATAAAGGGATCAGAGATGTAAAACAACATTATGGGAATAGAACACTCAGATCATCTAAGGTCATGATGTTTGAAAGTCATTCAGAAAGTCAAGCGGTTCAGGGCCAGTTCGGGGAAGCAGGTCAAAGAAAAACACGGCAGCGGAGACATATTCAGCAAGAATGCCATCAACTAACCACCATTTTAAACTGACAAGATTTTACTTTGATTGAAACATGGATAAAAAATTTCATTTGTTTCGGAGAAACGCTCCGTATGGAAAAGAGCAAGCACCAAAACAGGTTTGACTGTAAACTCTCAGGACCTTCTTGGAAAATGTGGCTTAGTTAAATTTCAAAACAATCATGAATAGTATAGAGGAATGTAAGTTGGTGTCAAAGTTTTTAAGATAGGATTCAATTAGGAGTTTTCAGGACCTTTCTGGATAATATGATGTAGTTTAAGACCCTCTTAGATAACATGACTTAGCGGAAGTAATACCTTTAGAAGATATAACTTAGATCTATAATTGACGTTTAATTAAGAGTTGTCAGGACATCCCTGGATAATAGGACTTAGCTTTCAACTTCTTAATAATAGTTGGTAGAATGATTCAGTTTAACACTCACCTATGTGCCCAACCACCAAACTGGGGCTGAAAATTTTCTTTGTTTTGTCTGTTTTGTTGAAGTCAGGAACCCACCTGGAGAACAGGGAATACATTTCAAGTCAGCAGTCAGGAGACCGCCTGGAGAACAAGGGAGCACATTTCAAAGTCAGCAGTCAGGAGCCCGCCTGGAGAATAAGGGAGCATATTTCAAAGTCAGCAGTCAGGAGCACGCCTGGAGAACAAGGGAGCATATTTCAAGTTCAGCAGTCAGGAGCCCGCCTGAAGAACAAGGGAGCTCATTTCAAAGTCAGCAGTCAGGAGCCGTCCTGGAGAATAAGGGAGCACATTTCAAAGTTAGCATTCAGGAGCCCGCCTGGAGAACAAGGGAGCACATTTCAAAGTCAGCAGTCAGGAGCCCCCTTGGAGAACAAGGGAATTCATTTCAAATTTAGTCGTCAGGAGCCCGCCTGGAGAACAAGGGAGTACAATTCAAGTTTTAGCTTTCAAATTCTTACTGATAGTTGGTAACATGATGTAGTTTACAATCACATATGTACCCAGCCACCAAACTGGGGCAGAAAATTTTCTTTGTTTTGTCTGTTTTGTTGAAGTCAGGAGCCCGCCTGGAGAACAAGGGAGCACATTTCAAGTCAGCAGTCAGGATCTCGCCTGGAGAACAAGGGAATATATTTCAAGTCAGCAGTCAGGAACCCGCCTGGAGAGTAGGGAATATATTTGAAGTCAGCAGTCAGGATCCTACCAGGAGAACAAGGGAGTATAATTCAAGTTTTAGCTTATAAGTTCTTATTGATATTTGGTAATATGATTCGGTTAACACTCATATATGAGCCCAGCTACCAAACTGGGGCAGAAAAGTTTCTATGTTTTTGTTTTGTTGAAATTTGGAGCCCGCTTGGAGAGCAGGGAATACATTTCAAGTCAGAAGTCAGGAGCCCGCTTGGAGAGCAGGGGATACATTTCAAGTCAGCAGTCAGGAGCCCGCCTGGAGAGCAGGGAGCACATTTCCAAGTCAGCAGTTAGGAGTCCGCCTGGAGAACATGGGAGCACATTTTAAAGTCAGCAGTCAGGAGCCTGTCTGGAGAACAAGGGAAAACATTTCAAGTCATCTGTCAGGAGCCCGACTGGAGAGCAAGGAATACATTTCAACTCAGCTGTCAGGAGCCCACCTGAGAACAAAGGAGTACAATTCAAGTTTTAGCTTTTAAGTTCTTATTGATATTTGGTAATATGATTCGGTTAACACTCATATATGAGCCCAGCTACCAAACTGGGGCAGAAAATTTTCTTTGCTTTTGTTTATTTAGTTGAAATTAGGAGCCCGCCTGGAGAGCAGGGAATACATTTTAAGTCAGCAGTCAGGACCCCGCCTGGAGAGCAGGGAATACATTTCAAGTCAGCAGTCAGGAGCTCACCTGGAGAGCAGGGAATACATTTAAAGTCAGCAGTTAGGAGCCCGCCTGAAGAGTAGGGAATACATTTCATATCAGCAGTCAGGAGCCCGTCTGGAGAGTAGGGAATACATTTCAAGTCAGCAGTCAGGAGCCCGCCTGGAGAGCAGGGAATACATTTAAATTCAGCAATCAGGAGCCCACCTGGAGAGCAGGGAATGCATTTTTAGTCAGTAGTCAGGAGCCTGCCTGGAGAGCAGGGAATACATTTCAAGTCAGCAGTCAGGAGCCCGCCTGGAGAGCAGGGAATACATTTAAAGTTAGCAGTCAAGAGCCCTCCTGGAGAGCATGGGAATATAATTCAAGTTCAGCAGTTAGGAGCCCGCCTGGAGAGCAAGGGAATATAATTCAAGTTCAGCAATCAGGCGTCCACCTGGAGAAAAGGTCAACATCTCAAAATACAGTTCGGCAGTCAGGCGACCACCTGGAGAAAGCGAAAACATCTCAGCTTATAATTCAAGTCGACAACAAAGGAATTTCACCGGGAGAATACAAATCAGCATGGCAACAAGAGCTGCAGGATCAAGTTTGAAGATATAGATAGGTTTTTGTAATTCATAGATCATAGTTTAGTCTAGCTTCTTTTTATTTTGTCATGGTGTAATAAGGGTTTAAGTATGCAGTAGCAGCAGCAACAGTGAAATCACAGCTTCATGGTAGTCACCGCTACCAAACATTCCTGAACTATACTGACCTGATTAATTTTTAGCCAAGGATATGTAGGCAACCTCAGAAGTAGGGTGCGGTCAACTCTTTCAAAAATGCTCCCCGCGGAGTATTCACACGGGCAAAAATCGCTCGTATCCTCTCACTTATTTTTGCACGAAAACTCTTCGTGTTTCCGAGCAACGAGGGGCAACTGTGAGCACGTGATTTTTGCCCTATATGAATTACTCCCATAAATTCAATACAAAATTATTCCTTTCATTATTTGCAATTTTGTGGATCTTTGTGGCATTTTCTGTTATTGTTTGCATTTGTCTGTGCATGTTCATTTTATTTTAGTTAATGAAAAAAATACAAAAAATGTGTTGCATTTGCATTTAAGATTTAACTTTGTATTTTTTAAATTAATTAGTAATTTAGTTGCTTTACAAAAATGGAAAAAATCACAAAAATAGTTTATTTTTGCTTTTTAATTTTGATTTTGAATTTTGGTAGTTTTCCCTTCAATTTGGTTTTTTATTAATTGTGATAATTATTAGTTAGAATTAATTAATTTAATTTGATAGGATAATTTGATTAGGAATTATTTTAGGTTTATTTTTAATTTTAATTTAAAAGAAATTAGGAAAAAGAAATGAAAAGGAAAAGGAAAATAAAATAAGGAAATCTATTTGTGCCAAATCCACTTAAGACCCCCAGGCCCAATTGTTTTAAATACCCAAAACCCGTCCCCAATACCCGGTCTCCCCATCACTTAACCAAATGACACTGTTTCGACCAGAGTTAATCCCATCCGTTGATTCTCTCCTCATCGAACGGATGGGGACTGAATTTTCCTCTATATTTAAGTGTCCGAACTCATGACCCCCTGGTCACTCATCTCTCTTAACCCCCCTTTCTCTTCAGAGATTCATCTAAAAATCCTAACCGCCGCCTCAATTCCCCACCCTCTCTGGTGGCGGCGCCGTTACCAAATGACCCCAAATCGATACCACATAACCACCATGACCCCCTCGTTCGAAATTCTCACCCCGTTTCCTTTAAATCTGCCCAGGGCTCCTCGAATCTTAAATCCAAGGTTGAACCCTAAAAATCCAAAAGTCATTTTCCATGGAATCTAGTAGCATGCATAGTCATAGAGCGTTGTTTCTTCGAGTTTTGAAGTTTGGACTTAACAAGATTGATGTCGTTCCATTTGTTCTTATCAAAGAACAATTGATCGACATTAGTTTTATTAGGTCCCTTTTCTCCGTCAGGTTCCGCATTTTAATTTGGTAAGTCCCTTTTCCCCTCTTGTATTTTCTTTCACTGTCTTATTCTCCTCCCCTTCCCTTTTCTTTAGCTTAGTTTCTTATAATAACCTGGTTGAAATATGTTTATCCCTCTGAGTTCAAAGTTGTTTTCCGTTTATTGCTTTGTTCCTTGTCTTCTTTCTTTTCCTCTTCCTTGTGAAAGCCTGTTTTCTGACCTCTTTAGTCCAGTAAATTTGGTTAATAACATGGCTGATCTTATGGTTTTTGTTTTTCTATTTAATCACCTAGTTAATTTAGTTAGGCCTATAACCTAGTTAAATTCTTGCTATGTGCTTAGATTAATTAGTTCATTCCCCCTTTTTCTTTGCTTTGATTGTATTTGAAAAGGTTTTCCAGATTTTCTGTTAGGAAATTTTGATTAGTGCTTAAAACTATGAATCCCTGATTAATTTGAATTGGGCCCTGAAAAATCAAGAGCCCAAGAGGGAATTCAATTTGGGTCACGGAATCATACCAATTTGAGTCGGGTCAGTTTGACCCATATTTTGCTGGAGGGGTAATTTTTAGGGGTCTAAGGGGTAATTTGGGTAATTAGCTTCGGGAATCTGTATGTAACTGATTGAAGAAGCTTCCTAGAAGCTGAAAAGTACACTTACTTGGACACCAAGTCAGAAAATAGAGGATAGCTAAGCAAAAATGAAAATTCAAAAAGGGGTAAAGTGTAAAAATGAAAACCTAAGGCTGCCCTACTTCCCTTGCCTATAAAGGTATGTTATCTCGCCTTTGAAGGCAGACAAAAAAGATAGAGAAATTTTTTTCTGAAACGGCTAAGAACTCCACCAAAATTTTACTGTTTTATTGAGTGTTTCTTTGTGATTTCTTAGATTTCTAACTCTTGAAATGAATGCTGATTTATATGAGGGCTGAAATGGTTTGATTTTGAGAGATAAAAATTATGAAAACTATAGCGGGCTAAGGAAAAAACAACAATAGAAATCACTGTGAAGTCTGAAGAATCAAAAGAGAAGCACCAGAAAAAATACTGTTTCATTGAGTTTGTGCATTTCTTTTGGGTTTTCTTAAAGGCTTGAAGTAATTCTGATTTTGCTTGTTTTAAAATGGTCTGAAAAGTTGGGTTTGCCGTGGTTAAGCTGTGGAATTCCATTTTTCTTTGCTGTTGCTGCTCACTGATCTTTCCTTGCCCTATTTCTTTCCTCACTTCTGGGTATGCTGCTGAAACTGTAATGGAAGGGGATTTGACTGAATATATGTAGAGATCTGAGTTAAATGAAGGCAACTGGATTCTGTTTAATTAATGTGTAAATTCAATTATATACATTGCTCGTGTTTAATTAGCTTGTTGTGAAGATTTCATCGTGAAATATAGTGGCTTCGAATGCTAAATACAGGCGTTGTTTGAGTATAATGGACTCATGTTTAGACTTGGCAAGATATGTATTCATTACGGAGTGCGATTTCGATTTAGCTAATTGAAACTGTTTGGGTTTCTGGTCTGGGGTCTCATAGCTGTCAGTCCAAACGCTCTGAATTTGGTTTAAAGTCAATAAACATGTTTAAATTACATCTGTATAGTTTGGAATTTTCCATTAGTTCTGCTTCCATAGTACACTGAGTTTTATTTGGAAAGTAATGGCATATCGAGTGGAATTTTGGTATTCGTTCGTCTTTGGTTAATTTCTCGAAGTCAGCTTGATCCCTCATGTGATTTCCTCTAAAGTTGGGCTTGTATGACTTTATTTGGGTTTGTCGATCAGGATTCAGTTTGAATTGTAACTCCCAAACTCTTTTGATACTAAGTGATGGATAGCTTTTGAAAAGGTAATATTGCAAACAGGGTTGTTTTAGAATTCATTGTGTAGAATTATGGTTTCCAGTCCATCTGATGTAAAATTTTCTTAAGTAATGGCTTAATGCCATATTTTTCTAATTAATACAATTGTTGCAACTATATCTGATGGACCGCATATTGGGCTATCATTTTGGCCCAATTGCCACTACATCTCCTTCACAGACAGGTGACCAAATTGGGCTTCACGGGGAGCCTAGTTATTCAGCTCACCAAATCTGTCGAACTGGGCATCCAAGCTAGGTGTTATTAATCCATGTTTTGTTATAAGACACAATCCATTCATCTGTTAATAGTGATTACCATAGCTTGCGCCCAATTTCATGAGATAAGAGGAATTCTAACACCCTTAGTGTTCAAGTAGTTGAGTTGAGCCATATCATTTAGTACATAACAACTAATGGCCCTCATGAATTAGTGGAAAAACCTTTAACTTAGAATAAATTGGGTGCGCCGCGCCAAATAGAATTTCAAAATGCGTGACCCTCTGTGACGACCCAAAGGGTCATCACCTACTTTCCTCATCTGTTCCGTGCTTCTGAGGCCTTGAAAACCTCATTTTATATTGCCTCGATTTGCATGCACAGTCCGAGCGTGTAGCCGGAAAATTTCTGTGTTGGAATATGTGAATTCTGTGAAAAATTTGAAGAATTTTGATATTAATATGATTATAGTTGACTTTGGTCAACATTTTTGGTAATCGGACGAGATTGGACGGTCCCAAAAGGTCCGTAGAAAAATATGGGACTCGGGCATGTGCCCGGAGTCAAAATCCGAGGTCTAGAACCTGAGTAAAAGAATTTTTATGTTAAACTGTTTTTCTGAAATTATTATGGAAAATGAAAATGAAAATTGATTAAAAGACTATGGTATCGGGCTCGTATTTTGGTTCCGACACCCGGTACAAGTCTTTTATATTGTTTAAGCGCTACCCGTAAAGTTTGGTCGAAATCGGAAGTCGTTTGACGTGTTTCGGACCTAAATGTCTAAAGTTGGAAGTTTATGCATTTTGGAAGGAGAATCATGAGTTTTGTGACTTGATTCTATGTAAATGATGTTATTTTGGCGATTTGATCGCGCGAACAAGTTCGTATGATATTTTTGAGCCAGTGTGCATATTTGGTTTGGAGCCCCGAGGGCTCGGGTGAGTTTTGAGTAGGTCCCGGGAGGCCTTAGGCTTAAAAAAATAACAGATGTTGCAGTGCAGCAGGTCCAATGCGGCCGCGATGCATTTCTGCGCGGTCCGCGTGGACGGGTACAGAAAGGCGTTGGTTTAGGCTCAGCCAGCGCGTCCGCGTACGCGGCCGCAATGCGTTTCTATGCGGTCCGCGTGTCTAGGTTCAGAGAAGGCGTTGGGTTGAGTTTGACCAGCGCGGCCGCATACCAAAACAGTGCGGTCCGTGCTGGGTAGGTTCAGAGAGCAGTTTTTTTCTCCCTTTTCGGCGCGGCCGCATGGCATTTTTGTGCGGTCCGTGCCAGCCTCTAGTAAACTATATAAAACCCAAGATTTTTAGCTATTTTACACTTTTTCAAAAACCAGAACATAAGAGGCGATTTTCCAAACAATTCTTCTTCTCCAAAACGATTGGTAATCGATTTCTACTGTATTTTCTTTACTCCTTAACATCTTTAAACACAATTTCAACTTCAAAACAAGGATCTTAATGGGGAATTTGGGAGTTTAGGGTAGAACTAGGGTCCTAAATTTGGGGGTTCTGGACCTCAATTTGGGGTCCGATTCCAAAACAAATCACATATCTGAGTTCATGTGGGGATGGGTAATCAGGTTTTAATTCGAACCTCAGGTTTTGATCACGTGGACCCAGAGGGGGGGGCGCATTTTGGAAATTTTTGAGTAAAACTTGGGAAAACCATTTTTATGCATTCAAACCAATTCATATAGTGTTTAATAAAGTAGTTGAACAAATTGTGATTAGGTTCGAGCGAATTGGAGGTTGAATCACGAGGTAAAGCAATAGTTGAAGGTTAAGCGGACTTCAAGGCTTTGAGGTAAGTGTTTGGTCTAACCCTAGCTTGAGGGAATAGGAGTTGAGTCTTGTTGCTAATTGCTATGTGATCGAGTACGATGTATAGGCATGGTGACGAGTATCTATACATTGGTGTCTAGCATGATCGTGAGTCCTTATGATATGAAATTCATGTTATTGGAGAATGTCTATACACTGTTAATTGTGCTCCCTTGCCGGGATGATTGGGCTGCTAATTTTACTCCCTTATCGGGATGTTTGCTACGTAATTGTCTGCTGCGTATCCCTTGTTTTTGACTGTTGCTTGGGGATTTAGACTGGTTAATCAAGAATAAATGATAAACAATGTGGATCGGGTTGCACGCCGCAACGATGGTAATTGTGGATCAGGTTGCACGCCGCAACGATGGTAATTGTGGAGCGGGGTGCACGCCGCAACGATAGTAATTGTGGAGCGGGTTGCACGCCGCAACGATGGTGATATGTGGATCGGGTTGCATGCCGCAACGATGGTAAATTAGGGAACGGGTTGCACGCCGCAATGGTTGTTGACATCTGTGGTTATGTTTGAATATTTATTCTTGTTTCACTGTGGAGTTAAGCTGTTTT
>MU708774.1:110199-157343 GCA_026770625.1 Nicotiana glauca | reverse complement strand
TGGATCGGGTTGCACGCCGCAACGATGGTAATTGTGGATCGGGTTGCACGCCGCAACGATGGTAATTATGGAGCGGGTTGCACGCCGCAACGATAGTAATTGTGGAGCGGGTTGCACGCCGCAACGATGGTAATTTGTGATCGGGTTGCATGCCGCAACGATGGTGATATGTGGATCGGGTTGCACGCCTCAACGATGGTAAATTAGGGAACGGGTTGCACGCCGCAACGGTTGTTGACATCTGTGGTTATGTTTGAATATTTATTCTTGTTTCACTGTGGAGTTAAGCCGTTTTGGTAGTTACTCTGGATTAAATGTTTATTTGTATTTTCCCCGCAGCATGTTCCCCCTCCCTTGATGTTGATTTTATTGGTATTCGATATTCCGTTGTATATTTTATAACTGCACAGTTTTATGTGGTGTCCAGTCTAGCCTCGTCACTACTTCGCCGGGGTTAGGCTAGGCACTTACCAGCATATGGGGTCGGTTGTGCTGATACTATACTTCTGTGCATTTTTGCACAGGTCCAGGTTTTGAGCAGCAGCAGCAGTAGTTCGATAGCAGGATTTTCATTACTACGAGACTGAGGTAGCTTGCAGGCGTCCGCAGGCCCGACGTCTCTTCTTATGATTTTCATTTATACTGTAGTCTCATTGTTTCGAGACAAACAGTTGTTATATTTCTTTCAGACCATTATGTGTAGTTTATTCTTAGTGTTTCGTGAGCTTGTGACACCAAATTTTGGGTAGAGGATATTGTTGAGCAGTTCATATTTATTTCAGACTTATAAAATTAGACTTCCGCAGCTATTGTTAGTGTTATTTTATGCTATTAAATTGAAAACATGATGGTTTGTTTATGGAAACGGTGAGTAAATTAGCTTGCCTAGCTACTACGAGTAGGCACCATCACGATCCCGATGGTGGAAAATCCGGGTCATGACACCCTCATTTAGTTTTTTTTTTAATTCTTAGAATTTGAGACGTGCCATTTGGAAAATTTCCATGGCACTCGCAAAATTAAAAACGCGTAGCTGCTTTAGGCGCATTACTTTAATAATTTACCTTCCTAAATTCGAGTGGGCATTTATGTGACCCAAATCCAAATCTCAACAATGTTAAAATATGTCAAAGACCATGGGTGCATTTATGTGACGTGGTTCGCGACGTGTTTTAATAACGTTGCAATCTTCCTAAAAAAATGAATAAAAACGGTTAAAGTTAAAATTGCATATAGGTTCAAAAATATTTTAAAATCAGATAGTTAAGCCATTTATAACAGTTGAGCGACCGTGCTAGAACGACGAAACTCAGGAATGCCTAACACCTTCTCCCGGGTTAACAGAATTCCTTACCCGGATTTCTGGTTCGCAGACTGTTAAACAAAGTCATCCTTTTCCTCGATTCGGGATTTGAACCGGTGACTTGGGACACCATAGATATCCCAAGTGGCGACTCTGAATCTCTTAATTAAATAAATCTCGTTTCGATTATCACTTCAAGTTGGAAATAACCCCCTTTATTACATCATCTTCCCGGGGTGTAGTGAAAAAGGAGGTGTGACAGCTTTGGCGACTCTGCTGGGGAAAAGAACCCAGAACTTCGGTTCAGGGTCTGAGAATTCGAGCTTGGAATAATTGTTGTATTTGTCTTTATTTATTATCTGATTTTATTACATGTTTGGGCCTAATTTGCTAAATGTTGATTTTTACCGCTTTTGATATTATCTGAACTATATATATAAACTGCTATAAAATCCTTCTCTTCTCATCTTCGAGGATGTGCTCGCTGGTCAAGACTCCCTATTCTGTTAGTGTCATACCTTGAAATAAGAAAGAGGCTCGGACAAGTTACTAAGCCGAATGGCCTTTTGGTTCCCTATATGTAGCCCCATCCTCGGCTCGAGTTGTCCGCTCGGGCACCCAAGTCTAGAACAAATGCCTAGGTTTTGAACCTAGAATAACCCAGCCTCATGCCAGATCCCTTGTATGAACGTTTGTTTGCATCATGTGCACTTAACTCAGGGTACTCAACATAGGGGTTGGATCCGTCTAGGACAGGTGTACCCAAAATAACAAGCCATCTTGATGCATCCTATGTGCTACATGTTGCAATTTTTCAAGGGTAAAAGGGTCAGTTGGCGGACCAATAAAAGTTGAGGGCATATGAAAAATGAAAAAAAAAGAAAAAAAAGAAGAAAAAAAACGAAAAATAGAGGATGAAGTGTGAAAATAAAGCAAGTATGGCTCAGTTATGTTTTTTGTTACGCTTTTTTTAAGGAAAAGACAAATAATACATGAAAAATTAAAAAAAAAAGATTTTACACTTTTTCGTCATTTTCAAAAAATCAAAAAAAAAAAAGAAAATCCAAAAAGATTTTGCATGTTTCATCATTTTTCAAGAAAAGCAAAAAATATGTTCTCTAAATTAGTTATTTTTTTAATTCTCAACCATATCCAATCTGCCCGAACTACGCGAATCTGATTCTCGTCTCTCAGGGCGGAATACATAGGCAACCCACATAGGGTTCGGTCTTCCTATTAAATCTTAGGTTCTTGGCTTTGCGGGGTCTCAACCAAATCTTGCACTTTTAGCCACATAGGTTAATTTTGGAAAAAATAATCGCAGCCATGTCTTGCATGTGTCTAGTAGGGAATGTTATTGTCTCACATAGTGTTGGTTTAAGTTTTCTCATACAGGCGTGGATCCACTTACCGGAATTTGAGCATGACAGATACTCAGGATCACTGCATTGAGGAGTTGCTTAAGGAGATTTTCCTTTTGATGTTTTGAGTCTTTTTTTTTATGTCGTCTGTTACTTTCTAAGTTTTGTACAATGATGTAAAGTTTTTGTTATTTTACTTTTTATTTTATATTTGACAAGGTGTGGTGTAATTCAAAAATCCAAAAATGAATATATTCTGTGTTTTTATATTTCCGTTAGAGTTATCTTTAGAATACTACTCCTAGAAATCAAGGGAAAAAAAGAGAAAAGAAAGTTGGAGGTGGTTTTATTTTAGGAAATTAGTATCTAAATTTTTTTTTAAATTCCTTTAGTATATTAGGACTAAAAATTCAAAAAAAGAAGAGAATTTTCTTTTAGTACCTTTTAAAAGGTTTTCTTTAAGGTATTAATTCCAAAATCCAAAAAAGATTTTCTTTTGAGGTGTTTCTTTGGGAAATTAGTGAAACATGAAAAAAAATTCTTTTTATTTTCATTGGAACTTTAGGATATTGTACATAGAAACCAAAACATACTCTATCTTCGTTTAGCATTAGAATTTCTTCTTTAGGCAATCAAAATTAAAATCCAAAAATATTTTGTTGCTTATTTCGAAATCTTACATCAGGATATCAAATGAAAATCTAAAATATTTTTCTGTGATTTATTCTTTAGATTTTATTCTTAGAAAAACAAGAGAATCAAAAAAATATCTTTCTCTTCTATAGTTTTTCCTTAATAGAGTGTTTGTGTCAATAAATAAATAAATAAAAAAGATTTACAAAAACAAGAGAATCAAAAAAATATCTTTCTCTTCTATGTTTGAATTTAGGATAGGTTATAGAGCATTGAGTCTAGAAAATTCAGAAAAGAAAAAAAAGATTGCTTTTTTTATTTATATTTTCTCATCAGGGTAGTCATTAAGGTAAAAAGAAAGACAAAAAAAAGGCAAAAAGAGAACGTCAATTTGTTTCTTGATCTTCCAGAACTACGCAAATATCTGATTCATGCGAGGTCATGATACGTAGGCAACCTACATAGGGTTCGATCGAATCATTTTTTTTATTAAAAGAAAAAAATGGAAAAAAGAAAGGAAAAAGAAGAAGCAAAAAAAGAGAGGTAGAATTGTAGGATGTGAGAAATGAGAAGGAAGAAAAACAGGGATAATCAGAAACAAAATGAGCGAGCTAAAGAAAGGTGAGGAAAAAAAAGAAAGGAGAGGAATGAAATGAACAAAGTGAGATGATGCCAAGTGACCTTATGACCCTCGAAGTCACTCTAGAACTATTAATTGTTGATAGGTGCATTGCACGCAATGTGATGTTATTACCTGATAAATGCCCTAACGATAACATGTTGCCTTTGTTTTACCCCTCCTTGTTATCCTTGTTATTAATCACAGGAAGGTGGTTAGTGTGTGGCATTCGGGCGAGTCATCCATGCACGCTAGGTCAAACAACAAGACAACCATGACTACTGAGGGATCAGACATAGGTATTGTCGAATTGGAATTTGAGTTGAGAGGAGAGGCCCAAAGGTTGAAACGCCAGATAACGGAGATGTACTAGGATTGGATTAGTGGGCACCCTATACCCTCATTCCCCACCAAACACATCGAAAATCTTGCTTCCGTCCTACTACCACCACAATCCCAGATTCCCAATGCTGCTAATCTCTCCCCACAACATGCCCCAGGCTTTACCGCTTACCATAACTACCCTGGTATATTGTCCCAGCCTTTTCATGCTACACCCGCCAATACGAGCGTGTCATTAACTGCTCCCGTTTTTGCAGCTCCTCTCCATGCCAACATTCTCTATCTTCTGGTGAAACCTTGTTCAAAGTTCCTGATGCCCCATACTATGGTACAAAACCAACTTTCAAGACCTCGGACCCATACTGTTGCGCTCCTCATTTCGGGCATCCCATTAGAATTTCAAAACCCGCTAAGGTTTTGGAGCAAGATAAAGTATCTAGAAAACATGTGATGTTTGCACAAGGGTCTTCGAATGGTGTCGGGGAAAGTCCAAAAAAGTCAAAGTTAGTGGTACTAGGATGCCAAGCAAGCCTGTTGTAGTTGTGCAAGGGTCTCCCACTACCCCTGTTGCTATTAAATCAATGACTAAGTTGCCAACGGTTGAGACAAAGGATGTCCCATGGAACTACAAACGAGCAACAATGACACACAAGGGAAAAGAAGTGGAGGAAGAATTTGTTGAGATCGAAGGACCGACTCATTTCGGAGGATGTCTTACCTCCAAAGAATTAAGGAAGGCCAAGCTCTTCAAGGATAGCCAAATGCCAGTGAAGGAACTGGTTACTGAGGAAGAGGCCGAAGAGTTCTTGAGAAAGATGAAAGTGCAAGACTATTCCATTGTTGAACAATTAAGGAAAACTCCAGCTAATATTTCTCTGTTATCTTTGTTGACACATTCGGATGAACACTGCGGGGCCATAATGAAGATTCTGAAAGACGCACATGTTCATGATAAGATCACAGTAAATCAATTAGAAAAAGTTGCTAGTAGGGTTTTTGAAGCAAATAGGACCACTTTTGCGGACGATGAGCTTCCTATAGAGGGTACGGAACACAATCGAGCTCTTTGTATCACGATGAAGTGCGAGGATTATTTTGTCACAAAGGCGTTGGTTGATAATGGATCCAATGCAAATATTTTCCCGCTGTCCATTTTGCAAAAGTTGAAGATCGGCACCAAAGGAATCCACATGAACGGTGTAGATGTTCGAGGTTTTTATAGGAAAGGAAAAGGTTTTGCTGGAGATATAACACTTGAATTAGTGATAGGGCCAGTTGGTTTCAGTGTGGAATTTCAAGTTCTAAACGTGGTTGCCCCGTATAATTTATTATTGGGCAGGCCTTGGATACATGCGGCTAAGGCAGTGCCATTGTTGCTACATCAAATGGTGAAATTTGAGTGGGACAAACAAGAGATAGTGGTGCGTGGGGAAGAGGATTTATCCTTTCATGAAGATTCATCTGTTCCATTTATTAATGCTGGACATGATCAAGGATCTTTAGCTTATCATACTTCCGAAACGATGTATGTTGAAAAGATTCCTAAAGGAAAATGCATTCCAAAGTCGAGGCTATCACCTTCGATCTTCATGGTAGCTAATGAGATGTTGAAGTATGGTTTTGTACTGGGTAAAGGTCTGGGCGCATCTTTGCAAGGTATCGTGCAGCTAGTATCTCTACATAAAAATCTAGGTACATTTGGTCTGGGATTCAAGCCTACAGGGGATGATGTGAAGAAGGCTACAAAGTTGGAAAAGAAAGTGTGGCCGATCTCTAGGCCTATCCCACACCTCTTCAGAACTTTTGTCAAGTCAGGGGTAGCGAAGCGTCCGGTGTGAGCAGTTCCAAAACCTGGGTTGTCTTTGATAAGGAGTTGATTTGTGAGGGCCCAAAGTCTATTTGATGAAGTGAACACAGTAGAAATTTGGGAAGGTTCTGGTGAAGAAGAGGTGCATTTTGTTAGGCCGGATGGGAAGATCAACAATTGGGAAGCTACTCCTCTTCCTACTCAGAGGGAGTTTTGGTAGTGGACTTTAATTTTCTTTTAGTTGTCTGGATTATTGCAGGGTTGTGATTCAGATTCTATGTTTCGTCCGGGTGTGTTAAACTTTGTTGTCTTTAAATTTCAATGAAATGCAATTTCCCTACTTCTTCATTCCTGATAGTCTCATTTTTGTTTTTTTTTTCTTTCTTGCACAGTTCTTTTTTATGCTGGTTTCAATGACATGGCATGCATGCGTCTTCAGCTGAGTTTTAAAAGCCAAGTTAATTTTGAGAATCCAAAATGGAGTGTGATGATGAAGCACAGATTGATGATGATGAATGGGTCGAAACCCGCCTGAAACAATTGAGTTTGATCGATGAGAAATGATTGGCAGTAGTGTGTCATGGCCAATTGTATCAACAAAGAATTGCAAGAGCATATAATAAGAAGGCACGTCCACGAAAGTTCGAAGTGGGTCAGCAAGTGTTGAGACGTATTCTTCCACATCAGGCTGAGGCCAAAGGGAAGTTCACCCCAAATTGGCAGGGGCCGTTCATCGTGATGAGAGTGTTGTCCAATTGTACTTTGTATTTAATAGACATAGAAGGCAAGTGTGTTGAAATGGCCATCAATTCTGATGCGGTCAAGAGATATTATGTATGGTTTTCTTTTTTCTAATTGTGTTTGTTTGTACTCGGCATGTTTTGAAGATTGGAATGATGAAGGCATTTTGTTCTGCTATCTAAACACTTTATCCCTCGTTAACCCCTTTGAGCCGTGTTTATTTCCTTTCATACCCTTCTTTTAGAATCATTAGCAAAGCTCAGAAACGCAAGCGTAAAGGATGAATAAAGGAAAAGAGAGATAAGAAAAATGAAAATGAAAAAGAAAAAAAGAAGAAAAGAAGAAAAGAAGAAAAGAAGAAAAGAAGAAAAGAAAATAGTAGAAAATAAAAAAAAGAGAAAAAGAAAAAGAAATAAAAAGAAGAAAAAGAGAAAAGGCAAAAGGAAGAAAGAAAAGAAAAGAAAAGAAGAGAAATGGAAGAAAAAGAAAGAAAAGTCACAACAACAAAGTAATTTCTATGCCATGAACTACGTTCGACCTCATTCCTTTTTAGGATACGTAGGTAGCCTCACGGTTCGGTCCCATCAAAACTAAATTCAAAAGTCCCCAAGCAAGAAACTGGGACAGAAGTTGCAGTTGTTGTGAGAAATCTAATTCCAAAAGTTGTAATTTAAAACCCAGCTGAATTGTTTGAGCCTGTAATACCCCTTCTTTCTAACCCTATCCAAAAGCCACATTACGGTCCAAAGAAAGACCTTCTGATCAGTCTTCGGGAAATGCCAAGTCGAGCAGGTAGAAGTGATTCATTTCAGGGGCAACACTCTGGTCCAAGCTGAGAGAAATAATAAAAATGAGAGAGTCTTATTGGTAAAACCCTTACGGGCGTCGTAAGGCCACGAGAGTTGAGAGAAATGAAAAATGAGAGTCATATTGGTGAAAACCCTCACGGGCACCTTAAGGAGAAAGTTAGTTGAGTGAAATCAGAAATGAGAGTCTTATTGGAGAAAACCCTCACGGGCACCTTAAGGCAAAAGTGAGTAGAGAGAAATTAGAAATGAGAGACTCTTATTAGTGAAAACCCACCTGGGCACCTTAAGGCGAAAGTGAGTTGAGAAGTGAACAAATGGGAGAGGTCTGTGGGTGAAAACCGCTCAGGACACCGCAGGATGAACAAGGTTAGGGTTTGGGTGAAGAAATCATGTTATGGAATTCTGGGGCAATAAAGTATGGCAACTGAAAGTTTATTGGTTGGATGGATTGGGCCGATTAGTCCGAAATGCATGTCATGATCATTGGTGCCAGCTGTTCCACTCAGATAAGTCTCCTTTTCTTTTCCTTTTTAGCAAGTCGTCCAGTTTTGGATTTTTCTTTATCCTTAACTCTCAAGGTCATTGCATTTCATTTCTTTTGGGGTTTTGTCTCTCTAAAAGATTTCGATTCAGTCTTGCTCAAAGCAAATAAGAAAGGATTTCAAAGCTCGTTACCAACTTCCAAAATTGCAAAGCACGGTGTGGCCAGAACATACCAAAGATAGCATGATGTAAAGTGGGATACAAGGAATCACTGAAAGTTTCATCGGTAGAATAATTTGGTAATGTCATGGGAAATGCAAAGGTTTAGATAAAGGGGTTAGAGGTGTAAAAAAACAGTGTGGGTATAGAACACTCGGGTCATCAAAGGTCATGGGGTTTGAAAGTTAGTCAGAAAGTCAAGCGGTTCAGGGCTAGTTCGGGGAATCAGGTCAAAGCAAAACACGGCAGCGGAGACATTTTCAGCAAGAATGCCATCAACTAACCACTATTTTAAACTGACAAGATTTTTCTTTGATTGAAACAAGGGAAGAAAATTTTGTTTGTTTCAGAGAAACCCACCGTAAGGAAAGGCAAGCACCAGACATGTATGACCGTAAATTTTCAGGACCCTCCTGGAAAATGGGACCTAGTTTAATATTCAAAACAATCACGAGTATCATAATTTAGCATAAATACACCCCAAAGGAATATAAGTTGGCTTCAAAGTTTGCATGTTTAAGATATGATTCAATTAGGAGTTGTTAGGACCCTCTTGGATAATGGGACTTAGCTTTAAGATTTCCATTAGATAGCAAGATGTAGCGTAAATTCTGTTGTAGGGTAGTATAATTCAGTCGTAAAAGTGTCATTTTTAGGGTAATACTTGATTTTGATTTTCAGGACCTTCTTGAATAATAGGATGTAGTTTAAGACCCTCTTAGATAACATGATTTAGCGGAAGCAATACCTTTAGAAGATACAGTTTAGATCTATAGTTGTCGTCTAATTAAGAGTTGTCAGGACCTATCTAGATAATAGGATTTAGCTTTCAAATTCTTAATAATAGTTGGTAGAATGATTCAGTTTAACAATCACCTATGTGCCCAGCTACCAAATTAGGGCAAAAAATTTCTTTTGTTTTGTCTATTTTTGTTGGAATCAGGTACTCGCTTGGAGAACAGGGAGAAAAAGTTCAAAGTCAGCAGTCAGGAGCCCACCTGGAGAACAAGGGAGCACATTTCAAGTCAGCAGTCAGGAGCCCGCCCGGAGAACAAGGGAGCACATTTCAAATCAGCAGTCAGGAGCCTGCCTGGAGAACAAGGGAATACATTTCAAGTTCAGCAATCAGGAGCCCGCCTGGAGAACAAGGGAATACATTTCAAGTTCAGCAATCAGGAGCCCGCATGGAGAACAATGGAATACATTCACGTTTCAGCAATCAGGAGCCCACTTGGAGAACAAGGGAGTACAATTCAAGTTTTAGCTTTCAAATTCTTACTGATATTTGGCAACATGGTATAGTTTACGATCACATATGTGCCCAGCCACCAAACTGGGGAAGAAAGTTTTCTTTGTTTTGTTTTGAAGTCAGGAGCCCGCCTAAAGAACAAGGGAGCACATTTCAAAGTCAGCAGCCAGGAGCCCGCCTGGAGAACAAGGGAGCACATTTCAAGTCAGCATTCAGGAGCCCGCCTAGAGAACAAAGGAATGCATTTCAAGTTCAGCAGTTAGGAGCCCGCCTGGAGAACAAGGGAATACATTCCAAGTCAGCAGTCAGGAGCCCGTCTGGAGAACAAGGGAGCACATTTCAAGTCAGCGGTCAGGAGCCCGCCTGGAGAACAAGGGAGCACATTTAAAGTTCAGCAGTCAGGAGCCCGCCTGGAGAAGAAAGGAATATATTTCAAGTCAGCAGTCAGGAGCCCGCCTGGAGAGCAGGGAATACATTTCAAGTCAGTAGTCAAGAGCCCGCCTGGAGTGCAGGGAATACATTTCAAGTCAACAGTCAGGAGCCCGCCTGGAGAGCAGGGAATACCTTTCAAGTTTAGCAATCAGGAGCCCGCCTGGAGAGCAGGGAATACATTTCAAGTTAGCAGTCAGGAGCCCGCCTGGAGAGCGGGGAAGGCATTTTAAGTTTAGCAAGCAAGAGCCCTCCTGGAGAGCAGGGAATATATTCAAGTTCAGCAATCAGGAGCCTGCCTGGAGAACATGGGAATACATTTCAAGTTTAGCAATCAGGAGCCCGCCTGGAGAGCAGGGGATACATTCAAGTTTAGCAGTCAGGAGCCCGCCTGGAAAGCATGGGAACACATTCAAGTCTAGCAATCAGGCGTCCACCTGGAGAAAAGTAAAACATCTCAAATTATAATTCAAATTCAGCAGTCAGGTGTCCACCTGGAGAAAGGGAGAACATATCAGATTACAATTCAAGTCAGCGACAAAAGAAGCTCGCAGCAAGAATGAGACTCAACAGTCTGAGGTTATCAACAGAAGTTAGCCACAATAAAAAAAAAAGAGAAAGGCAATAAGTTAATCCAAATGCAAAAGTTGATGAAAGATGTGGGTTGCCCAAGATATGGTTGAGTTCACAAACACTACATGTCCGGTCTTGATCCGAAAATCTGAAGAAGAACGAACTAGCACATGCGACTAGTAAGCATCAAGGTTCAAATCCAAAGTCTGCATGATGAACCATTCAACACTCAAGATCAAGCTTCAGAAGACTTATAGATAGGAATCTTGTAACTCGTAGTTGACATGCTTAGCTAGTCTTTTTCCTTTCTTTTGATTTTGATATAATAGCAGGACCGCGGACCGGAACCTCAACGGAATGGCACCTCGACCGACTCTCCACCTCAGCATACTCCATCATCTCACACACTTCTGAACTACACCTGGCCTGATTCCTCTATAGCCAAGGATATGTAGGCAGCTCAGATACCAGGGCTCGCTCATATTTCCCTTTTCTCAGTTTTAGTCTCTCCAAAATAAAGGTCCGGTCAAAAAACTTGTCTAGTCGTTCTTAGTATAAAAACTCTTCGCGTTTTCAGTCAAAGAGGGGCAGCTGTAGACATGTGATTTTTGACCCTCCCTAAGATTTTTTATATTTTAGCACGTAAATATTTAATTTAGGCCTAATATAGCTATTTCAACTCATTTTGACTCTTTTACTTTATTTTATTACCAAAAAATAAAAATTACAAAAATATTTCCGTTTATGTATATTTCATAATTTTAAAAATACAAAAAAATTGTACCTTATTTTTATCTTTATATAATTTCGAAAATACAAAAATAGTTTCATGTTTAGTTTAATTAATTAGGATTAGTTTTGGCATGGTGTAGTATTTCTATCTTATTTTAAAAGACATTGTGTAGTCTAGGGACCCTTCTAGACTCTTCTTTAGGACAAAAAAATAAATAAAAATATCCTAAGGACTTAACACAAAAGAACCTAGGGACTAATTGACAAATACACAAAATATAAACCTAGACCTAGACTCTACAATAAAGAGGAGGGAAATACACTGAAATGGAGAGGGTCGCATTTCTGAAAAAAAAATCAGAGAATCCCTCCCCATATCGTCTTCTTCGACGAAGACCTGAAGCTCCTCATTTTGAAAGAAAAAAAAACCAACAGTTTCTTCTTCGATTGAGGTAAAGATCAAACCAACAGATCACTTCCTCTTCTGACTACCGCGACTCTCTAAAGTTCGACCACACTGTACACACAGACATTCACACGTTAAAAAAAGAAGCAAAAACAACGAAGAAAAATGGGGGCTGAAAACAGTGAGGTGTCCCAAAGCATTTAACGTCCTTTTTCCGACGAGTCTTAAGTTCTTTGATTGAGTTTCGATGACTGTTACCATTGGTTCTTTGTCGAGGTCCGTTCGTTGGGTCCGTTCTTAGTTCAAAGTTGCCGTTCACTAGAGGTCATATTTTAATCTTCCTATTTCCAGAATTGTTGTCATGAATATTTGAATTATTTGTTTAATACGTCCTATAAGTTTATTTTCAATAGTCAAGCCATGGATGCTGATTTTGTTGTTGACGTGCTTATGTCGTTTATTTTGTAGTAGCATGTTAAAATAATGACCGAAATACGAGTCACAGAATCAGTGAATGTAGCTTAGGGAACTTGGGAAGTTGGCTTAATTCCATTTGATTTATGTGTTGAACTCCTACTCTTCTTCCATTTGATTTATGTGTTGAACTCCTGATCTTCTTTATTCAATATTTTTGCATCAAGTTTATTTTATTTCTATAAATATTTGGTCATATGCCTAAGATAGTTATTGCCTGCTTCACATAGGATAGATAATCAAAATGAGTTTGCTTACTTTATTTGGAGATGAATCAACGCTAAAGGACCTTCATTGACGTTGGCTTGAAAAGCAAAAGGGGCAAAATCCCAATTCACCTAATGTTAATAATTAGATTCTGTTAATAATTGAGCTGTGACATAAGTAAATGAGATCACATAGTGTAATCGTAAGTTAGCTTAGAAACCTTTTGGTTAGGATAAATTGAGGTACGCCGTGCCAAACAAAAATGACAATTGCGTGGCCCTCATTTTAATTAATCCTGTATTGATATTTAGAATTCGAGACGTGCCGTTTATTTAAATTTCATGGCCCTCACAAAGTTTCTAACGCGTAGTTGCTGCAGACGCGTCATTTTAATAATTTACCTTCCTAAACTCGGGTGCACATTTATGTGACCCAAATCCAAATCTCAACGGTAATTAAAATGTGTTACGGACTGTGGGTGCATTTATGTGATGCGGTTCGAAATATATTTTAAATTATGTTGCAATCTTACTTTAATTAATTAAATAAAAATGGTTAAGGTTTAAAATTACACTATAGGTCTAAAATGTTTTAAATCAGATAATTAAGCCATTTGTAACAGTTGAGCGACCGTGCTAGAACCACGAAACTCGGGAGTGCTTAACACCTTCTCCTAGGTTAACAGAATTCCTTATCCGGATTTCTGGCTCGCAGCCTGTTAAACAGAGTCAATCCTTTCCTCGATTTCGGGATTTAAATCGGTGACTTGGGACACCATAAATCTCCCAAGTGGAGACTCTGATTTTTAATTAAATAATTCCGTTTCGATTGTCACTTAAATTAGAAAAAACTCCCTTTATTATATCCTCTTCCGGGGGTGTAGTACGAAAAAAGAGGTGTGACAGCTCAGAGTTGTCACACCCGGAAGAGGATATAATAAAGGAAGTTTTTTTTCCAATTTAAGTGACAATCAAAATGAGATTATTTAATTAAAAATTAGAGTCGCCACTTGGAATATTTATGGTGTCCCAAGTCACCGATTTAAATCCCGAATAGAGGAAAAGGATGACTCTGTTTAACAGTCTGCGAACCAGAAATTCGGGTAAGGAATTGTGTTAACCCGGGAGAAAGTGTTGGGTATTCCTGAGTTCCATGGTTCTAGCACGGTCGCTCAACTGCTATAAATGTCTTAATTATCTGATTTTAAAACATTTTTACCTATATGCAATTTTAACTTTAACCGCTTTAATTCATTTTTTAGGAAGATTACAACGTTATTAAAACACGTCGCGAACCACGTCACATAAATGCACCCGTGGTCTTTGATATATTTTAACATTGTTGAGATTTGGATTTCGGTCACATAAATGCGCACCCGAATTTAGGCAGGTAAATTATTAAAGTAACGCGCCTAAAGCATCTACGCGTTTTTTATTTTGCGAGGGCCATGGAAATTTGCTAAATGGCACGCCTCAAATTCTAAGAGTTTAAAAAAAAAGAAATAATTAACTGAGGGCCACACATTTTGAGATTTTATTTGGTGCGGCGCACCTCAATTTATTCTAAGTTAACGGTTTTTGCACTAATTCACGAGGGCCATTAGTTGTTATGTACTAAATGATATGGCTCACCTCAACTATTTAAAGCACTCAACTATTTGAACACTAAGGGTGTTAGAATTCCTTTTATCTCATGAAATTGGGCACTAGCTATAGTAATCACTGTTAACAGATGAATGGACTGTGTTTAACAACAAAACATGGATTAATCACACCTAGGTTGGATGCCCAGTTCGCCAGGTTTAGTGAGCTGAATAACTGGGCTCCCCATGAAGCCCAATTTGGTCACCTGACTGTGAAGGAGATGTAGTGGATATTAGGCCAAAACGATAGCCCGATACTCGGTCCATCAGATATAGTTGCAACAATTTTATTAATTAGGAAAATATGACATTAAGCCATTACTTAAGAAAATTTTACATCAGATGTACTGGAAACCATAATTCTACACAACAAATTCTAAAACAACCCAGTTTGCAATATTACTTTTTCAAAAGCTACCCATCACTTAGTATCAAAAGAGTTTGGGAGTTACAATTCAAACTGAATCCTGACCGACACACCCAAATAAAGTCATACAAGCCCAACTTTAGAGGAAATCACATGAGGGATCAAACTGACTTCGAGAAATTAACCAAAGATGAACGAATAACAAAATTTCACTCGATATGCCATTACTTTCCAAATAAAACTCAGTGTACTATGGAAGAAGAAATAATGGAAAATTTCAAACCATACAGATGCAATTTAAACATGTTCATTGACTTTAAATCAAATTCAAAGCGTTTGGACTAATAGCTATGAGACCCCAGAACAGAAACCCAAACAGTTTCAATTAGCTAAATCAAAATCGCACTCCGTAATGAATACATGTCTTACCAAGTCTAAACATGAGTCCATTATACTCAAACAACGCCTGTATTTATCATCCGAAGCCAACTATATTTCACGATGAAATCTTCACAACAAGCTAATTAAACACGAGCAATGTATATAATTGAATTTACACGTTAATTAAACAGAATCCAGTTATCTTCATTTAACTCAGATCTCTACATATATTCAGTCAAATCCCCTTCCATTACTGTTTCAGTAGCATACCTAGAAGTGAGGAAAAAAATAGGGAAAGGAAAGATCAGTGAGCAGCAACAACAAAGAAAAATGGAATTCGACAGCTTAACCACATCAAACCCAACTTTTCAGACTATTTTAAAAAAGCAAAATCAGAATTACTTCAAGCCTTTAAGAAAACCCAAAAGAAATGCACAAACTAAATGAAACAGTATTTTTTCTGGTGCTTCTCTTCTGATTCTTCAGACTTCACAATGATTTCTATTGTTGTTTTATCCTTAGCCCGCTACAATTTTCAGAATTTTTATCTCTCAATCTCTCAAAATCAAACCATTTCATCCCTCATATAAATCAGCATTCATTTCAAGAGTTAGAAATCTAAGAAATCACAAAGAAACACTCAATAAAATAGTAAAATTTTAGTGGAGTTCTTAGCCGTTTCAGAAATTTTTTTCTCTATCTTTTTTGTCTTCCTTCAAAGGCAAGAAAACATGTCTTTATAGGAAAGGCAAGTAGGGCAGCCTTAGGTTTTTATTTTTACACTTTACCCTTTTTTGAATTTTCAGTTTTGCTTAGCTATCCTCTATTTTCTGACTTGGTGTCCAAGTAAGAGTACTTTTCAGCTTCTAGGAAGCTTCTTCAATCAGTTACATACAGATTCCTTGAGCTAATTATCCAAATTACCCCTTAAACCCCTAAAAATTACCCCTCCAGCCAAATATGGGTCAAACTGATCCGACTCAAATTGGTATGAGTCCGTGACCCAAATTGAATTCCCTCTTGGGCTCTTTATTTTTTAGGGCCTAATTCAAATTAATCAGGGATTCATAGTTTTAAGCACTAATCAAAATTTCGTAAAAGAAAATCCGGAAAGCCTTTTCAAATACAATCAAAGCAAAGAAAAGGGAAAATGAACTAATTAATCTAAGCACACAGCAAGAATTTAACTAGGTTATAGGCCTAACTAAATTAACTAGATGATTAAATAGAAAAAAAACCCAGAAGATCATCCATGTTATTAACCAAATTTAATGGACTAAAGAGGTCAGAAAATAGGCTTTCACAACGAAGAGGAAAAGAAAGAAGAGAAGGAACAAAACAATGAACGGAAGACAAATTAGAACTCAGAGGGCTAAACGAATTTCAACCACGTTATTATAAGAAACTAAGCTAGAGAAAAGGGAAGGGGGAGGAGAATAAGATAGTGAAAGAAAATACAAGAGGGGAAAAGGGACTTACCAAATCAAAACGGGGAACCTGACGGAGACAAGGGACCTAATAAAACTAATGTCGATCAATTTTTCTTTGTTAAGAACAAACGGAACAACATTAATCTTGTTAAGTCCAAACTTCAAAACTTGAAGAAACAACGCCCTATGACCATGCATGCTACCAGATTCTATGGAAAATGACTTTTCGATTTTTATGGTTCAACCTCGGATTTAATATTCGAGGAGCCCTGAGCAAATTCAAAGGAAACAGGATGAGAATTTGGAACGAGGGGGTCATTGTGGTTATGTGGTATCAATTTGGGGTCATTTGGTAATGGCGCCGCCACCGGAGAGGGTGGGGAATTGAGGCGGCGGTTAGGTTTTTCGGATGAATCTCTTAAGAGAAAAGGGGGGTTGAGAGAGATGAGTGACAGTGGGGTTGTCATGATTTCGAACACTTAAATATTGAGGGAACTTCAATTCCCATCCGTTCGATGAGAAGAGAATCAACGGATGGGATTAGCTCTGGCCGAAACGGTGTCGTTTGGTTAAGTGATGGGGGAGACCGGGTATTGGGGACGGGTTTTGGACTAGTTGAACGGGTTTTGGGTATTTAAAACAATTGGACCTGGGGGTCTTAAGTGGATTTGGCCCAAACAGATTTCCTTCTTTTATTTTTCTTTTCCTTTTCATTTCTTTTTCCTAATTTCTTTTAAATTAAAAATAAAAATAAACCTAAATTAATTCCTAATCAATTTATCCTATCGAATTAAATTAATTAACTCTAACTAATAATTATCACAATTAATCAAAAATCAAATTCAAGGGAAAACTACCAAAATTCAAAATTAAAATTAAAATTAAAAAGCAAAAATAAACTATTTTTGTGATTTTTTTCATTTTTGTAAAGCAACTAAATTACTAATTAATTTTAAAAAATGCTAAGTTAAATCCTAAATGCAAATGAACAAATTTTTTGTATTTTTTCATTAACTAAAATAAAATGAACATGCACAGACAAATGCAAACCATAACAGAAAATGCCACAAAGATCCATAAAATTGCAAACAATGAAAGGAATTATTTTGTATTGAATTTCTAGGAATAATTCATATAGGTCAAAAATCACGTGCTCACATGACCGAACACATAAGGCTGCCAACATATCCCCTCTTAAACGGGAATCAGGTCAGACGTAGTTCAAATTACATCATACAAGGAAATCGTAAATGCTACACATAGTATCGCTTGACTGCATCTGAATTGATTGGTTTTGGCAGAACTTCTCCGTCCATTTCTGTAAGTATGAGGGCTCCTCTTGTTAGAACCTGGTGAACCATGTGTGGGCCTTGCCAGTTAGAAGAGAACTTCCCTTTGGCTTAATCTTGATGTGGAAAAATCTTCTTTAACACCACCTGCCCTGGTGTGAACCGTCTTGGCCTGATCTCTTGTTGAAGGCTCTGGTTATTCTGTTCTGATAAAGCTGACCATGGCACACTGCATTCATTCTTCTACCATCTATGAGGGCTAACTGTTCGTAACGGCTCTTTACCCATTCTGCATCATCGATTTCTGCTTCCTGTATGATCCTTAGGGAGGGAATTTCTACTTTGGCGGGAATGACCGCTTCTCTACCATAAAACGACATATAGGGAGTTGCACCAGTTGATGTGCGGACTGTGGTGCGATACCCCAATACAGCAAATGATAACTTCTCATGCCACTGCTTATGCTTTTCTATCATCTTCCTCAGTATCTTCTTGATGTTCTTGTTAGCGGCTTCTACTGCTCCGTTCATTTGAGGCCTGTAGGCTGTGGAATTCTTGTGGTTGATCTTGAAGGTTTCACATATAGCTTTCATCAAATCACTATTGAGGTTGGAGATGTTGTCAGTAATGATTGATTCTGGAATCCTGAATCGACGAACGATACGGTCACGGACAAAGTCTACCACTACTTTCTTGGGCACTGCTCTGTAAGATGCTGCTTCAACCCATTTGGTGAAATAGTCAATTACTACTAGGATAAACCTGTGCCTGTTTGATGCGGCAGGTTCGATTGGTCCGATAACATCCATTCCCCATGCGGCGAATGGCCAGGGCGAGCTTGTTGTATTGAGCTCATTTGGAGACACCTTTATCATGTCTGCATGGATCTGACAGCGGTGGCACTTTCGGACATACTGGATGCAGTCTGTCTCCATAGTCATCCAAAAATAACCAACTCGGAGTATCTTCTTGGCTAAGACAAAACCGTTCATATGTGGACCACAGGTCCCAGCATGAATTTCCTCTAGCAGTTTAGATGCTTCCTTCACATCAACACACCTTAGCAAACCCAAATCCGGAGTCCTCCTATAAAGGATTCCTCCGCTGTGGAAGAAATTGTTGGACAATCTTCAAAGTGTGCGTTTCTGAGTAGCATTTGCAAGCTTTGGATATTCTCCTTTGGCTAAAAATTCCTTGATGTCATAAAACCAAGGCTTTCCATCTGCTTCTCCCTCAACATGAGCATAGTAAGCTGGCTGATCATGAATCTTTCTTAGAATAGGGTCTATCAAGTTCTTAGCTAGATGCTGAATTATAGATGATAGGGTAGCCAATGCGTCGGCAAACTCATTCTGGACTCTGGGAACATGCCGGAATTCTGTCTTTGTGAACCTCTTCCTCAACTCCTGTACATGATGCAGGTATGGGAGTATCTTGGAGTTCTTGTTTGCCCATTCTTCACGGACCTGATGTATAAGTAAGTCTGAATCTCCAATCACTAGCAACTCCTGGATGTTCATGTCAACGGCCATCTTGAGCCCTAACATGCAGGCTTCGTACTCGGCCATATTATTGGTGTAGGGGAACCTGAGTTTGGCGAATACCGGATAGTGTTGGTCGGTTTCTGATACTAGGACTGCCCCTATGCCAACTCCTTTGAAATTTGCGGCTCCATCAAAAAACATCCTCCAACCGTCATAGGATTCTGCAATGTCTTCTCCTACAAATGATACCTCCTCATTGGGAAAATACATCTTTAAGGTCTCGTATTCTCCATCCACAAGGTTTTCCGCAAGGTGATCTGCTAATGCATGTCCTTTGATTGCTTTCTGAGTTACGTAGACAATGTCGAATTCACTCAGCAGGATTTGCCACTTGGCTAACTTGCCAGTGGGCATGGGCTTCTGGAAGATGTACTTCAATGGGTCTATTCTTGATATGAGATACGTGGTGTAAACACAGAAATAGTGCCATAATTTCTGAGCTACCCAAGTCAGGGCACAACATATGCATTCCAACAGAGAATACCGGGCCTCATACGGGGTGAACTTCTTGCTAAGATAATAGATGGACTGCTTTTTTCTCCCCGTTTCATCATGCTTCCCAAGGACACAACCAAATGCTCCATCTAGTACCGCAAGGTAGAGTAACAGGGGTCTACCTGGCTCGGGCGGGACCAAAACTGGCGGTGTTGATGGGTACTCTTTGATTCTGTCGAAGGATTTTTGGCAGTCGTTAGTCCATTTGGTAGCGGCATCCTTCTTCAGCATCTTAAAGATTGGCTCACTTATGACAGTAAATTGTGCTATAAACCGGCTAATGTAGTTAAGTCTTCCCGAGAAACTCATTACTTCTTTCTTGTTCTTTGGCGGTGGCAATTCTTGAATAGCTTTGACCTTTGATGGATCCAGTTCTATCCTTCGGCGACTCACAATGAACCCAAGCAGTTTTCCAGCTGGAACCCCGAATGAACATTTTGCGGGGTTCAATTTTAGGTTGTACCTTCTCAGTCTATTAAATAATTTCCTTAAATCTTCCATGTGATCAATGCCTTTAATTTCTTGGACTTAATGATGACGTCTTCTACATACAGTTCGATCTCCTTATGTATCATCTCTTGGAAAATGGTAGTCATGGCCCTCATGTGGGTGGCCTCAACATTCTTTAACCCAAATGGCATCATCTTGTAATAATACATCCCCCACGGTGTAATGAAGGCCTTTTTCTCAGCATCTTCTTCATCCATCTATATCTGGTGGTATCCAGCAAAACAATCAATGAATGACTACAGCTCATGCTTGGCGCAATTGTTAATCAAGATGTGTATGTTTGGAAAGGGGAAGTCGTCTTTGGGACTGGCCCGTTTGAGGTCCCGGTAGTCGAGATAGACTCTAAATTTCCCGTCCTTCTTCGATACTAGCACAATGTTGGCTAACCACGTCAGATACTCTACTACCCTGAGAACCTTAGCTTTGACCTGCTTAGTGACTTCTTCCTTGATTTTCAAACTCATATATGGCTTGACCTTTCTGAGCTTCTGCTTCACTGGTGGACAGGCCGGATCAGTTGGCAATTTGTCAGCCACAATGGATGTGCTTAGACCAGTCATGTCATCGTATGAACAAGCAAATATGTCTTCATACTCTCTTAGGAACTCTGTATATTCTTTCTTTTCTGACGGTGACAAATGGACGCTGATTCTTGTTTCTTTGATATTTTCTGCATCTCCCAGGTTGACAATCTCAGTCTCGGCCAAGTTGGACTTAGGCCTATTTTCGAAATTCTCAACTTTCTTAACAATCTCTTCTGGTATATCATCTTCCTCTGGATCTATGTCCGTTTGTTGCGTTGTCTCGTTGCATGTCACAATCATTAGTTCATCAAGATAAGTATTGGTAATGTTGTTTGAGTAAAGTAATGAACAATAATAAGCATAAGATTTATAAGAAACTGAAATACCTTAATAAATTCCATAAATGTTTTGAACATCGGAGCTCTTTCTTGCGAAAAATAAAAATGCAAAAGGAAAATAAACTAGTAAAACAAAATAGTGTGTGGTGCTTCGTTCAGCCTTGCTACCCCGAGGCACGCCGGGCTTTGGTGGTTCTGACGGTCCAGTTATCGAGGCGTGCTCCTTTGTTTACAGCCTGTATGGAAGGGCCTTCCTCCCCCTCCTCCTCAAAAATAACACAGCAATCCATGGCATCATCTCCTAGGAACAAGTTCTTCATTGCTGCTAGTGCTTCCTCTTCTTCTAACCCGTAGATAATCTCGGCTGGCTGGAAGGTCTGATCCAAACGGGGCTGCTCTAATGGATAGTAAGTACCATGCCAGGGTGGCGACCATTCCTTGAATTCTTTCCAGATATACCCATACCCCAATCCAAAGGTGGTGCCATGCTTCTTGAGCTTGATAGGCTTAGCGATTCCTTGGAGATTCTTGCCAAGTCCCTTGCCAGGTTCATACCCTCTCCAATTTAGTATGCTTTCAATTTTGTTGTCCCACCATTTTTCTTTATCGATGGCGTTGACCCGCTCGATGTGGTGATAAGTTTTCCCACCTATTATTCTTCTTCCTCCAATTGCTGGAATGGTCTGGCGACTATGTATGGGATTACTACCATCACCATGAATGATCACCTCCTGGTGATTCCACTCAAATTTCACTACTTGATGTAGTGTTGATGCCACGACCCCGACGGCATGAATCCATGGTCGTCCTAATAATAGATTGTAAGACGCCGGCAGGCCTATCACTTGAAAATCAACATCAAACCAACTAGGACATATTTGCAAATGTAAGCTAATTTCCCCAATAGTGGACATTTGAGAACTGTCGAAAGCCTTAACGTTGATGGCCCCATCCTTGATTTTATGCAGCCCTTTTCCTAATATCCTGAGTGTTACCAATGAACAAATATTAAGACTGGACCCTCCATCGACCAGGATCCTGGTAATAAAATAATCTTCGCACTACACAGTGATGTGGAATGCCTTGTTGTGACTCAATCCTTCCGGTGGCAGCTCATCCTCGTGGAAAGTGATTTTGTGACTCTCCAACACTTGACCTACCATGTTCCCTATTTCCCCTCCAGTGATGTTGCTTGGTACATATGCCTCACTCGGCACCTTCAACAAGGCATTTTTGTGTGCATCGGACCTCTGTAGCAAAGCCAGGATAGAGATTTGGGCCGGTATTTTGTTCAGCTGGTCAATGACTGAGTATTCCTTTGCTTGTATCTTTCTCCATAGATCATTAGGCCCGATTTCAAAGATGGCTTGTCGACCAGAGGTCTGCTTACTCGACTCAGCCAAGTGTTTCGGGGTATAAACCCTGACGATTCTTGTCATACCCTGTGCCGCAACTGCTTCCCCAAACTTGGATTTCCCCTTCCTTCTTGCCTCGGCTGTGTAGTCCCATGGTATGGCTTTTTTGTGGAATGGTATTACGGCTATCATGCTACTGGGATGGGCACCCTCGCTTTGGAAGGCAATACAGCAACTTCAAATGGCTCAGGCGCCTTTGTGGTCCCAAACTCGACCTCAATTGGTGTTGGCGTCTTTGCAAAGGCTGGCATTTCAAACTCAAGTGGTATGGACATGTTCACCTCAGCATCTTCAGAAGGCTGAATTTGGACTACAATCGGATTAAGAGTGACTGTTGGTTTCTCTGGATCGTCACCTTCCGTGATGAAACTGATTGATCCTTTGGGATCCCAGTCATCTTCTATTTCAATCATATGAACACCGCCACCATTGTGGTCTGGTAGAGAGTTGTTGCAGACATTCGGAGCAGGCTCATTTTCCATGATGATCCTGTTGTCAATCAAAGCCCGGATCTTGACCTTCAGAGAGCGACATTTATCAAGGGTATGCCCCTTCATGCCAGAATGGTATGCATAAGTTTTATTCGGGTTGACCCATTGGGAAGGGTTTTTATGGGTTATAGCAGGGATAGGGGTGACATAACCAGCAGCTTTGAGTATTTTATACAGCTGGTCGATTGGTTCGCCAATGGCGGTATACTATTTAGGAGGTCTGCGGTCGAAATTTGGACGAGGTCTTGGAAAGTTTTGGCGAGTGGGAGGTGATTGATAGTGGGATTGTTGAGTGTTGTAAGCTTGGTAGACGTGTACGGGTTGGGAATATCTGGGTGACACTGGTTGGTATGTAGGAGGTGGAGGCGATTGATAGGTAGGTGGTGAAGCTTGGTAGGAAGGTGCGGGTGTTTGGAAATTTGGAGTGGATTGATATGTAAGTGGAGATATCGGGTAGGTTTGGTATTTGACAGGTGATTTGGTTCTCTGTGCAACTATTACAGCACTTACGTCCCTCTTTTTGGATGTACCACCGGACTGCAGAGCCTTGTTGGTGGCTTGCAAAGCTTCAAAGTTAGTAACCATACCACTCTTGATACCTTCCTCAATCCTTTTCTCCTAACTTGATGATGTTAGAAATTTATGGTTCTCGATCAGCATAAGTCTTTCATAATATTGCGTATCCTGAGCCCGGACCAAAAAAATTGCTCATTTGTTCTTCCCCTAAAGCGGGTCGAACCTTAGCAGCCTCTGATCTCCAATAAGTGGCATACTCACGGAATATTTCTGTTGGCTTCTTCTTTAAATTCTGAATGTAAAACACATCCGGTGCATTTTCCATATTGAACCTGAACCTATCCATGAAGTCGTATGCCATACTAACCCAGTTTGACCACTTTTTGGGTCTTGGCTAATGTACCAAGACAGAGCATCTCCTTTCAGGCTCCTCATGAAAAGCTTCATGCGGATCTTCTCATCTTTTCCTACCCCGACCATCTTGTCGCAGTATGTCCTCAAGTGAAACCCTGGGATCCCCTGTACCATCGAACATTTTGAACTTGGGAGGTTTGTACCCCACGGGTAGTTCGACATCGGGCTGTATGCATAGATCTTCATAGTTTAGCCCCTTAATTCCTTTACTACCTTCAACGCCTTAGATCTTGGTGGTAAGCTTCTTAAGTTCTTTCGCCAAATTTTTTATGCGAGTCTTTATTATCGGACTCGTGTGTGCTTGAGATGGGTTGAGTAGGGTGCGGCACAATTTCTACATAGATGGGAGTGTTGTGTTAGTTGTGGCAGTGGTCATTTGTGGAGTTCAATGGTTTCGGGATGAGCAGCGGATTGTTGTTGGGAGTGTGGCAAGTATTGCAATGGTGGTGAGGAGCGGGATGGTTTGGGACATTTTGTGAAGGTACGGGATTCTGAGTAACTTCTGGGGCGGCAAGGGAAAATGACAGATTAGCCAAATTTTGGACTTGATCCAGCTCTTCTTGGAATTTCAGTAACTTTTGTTCTATTTGAGAAGCATTCTCCTTGGGGACCATGGCACTACGAGTGATCTCTACTCGTTAAGCTGAGTTGCTTAAATCTTCCATTCTTCTTTTGCCTTTGTGTTTGGTGGGACTGGGAGGAGGAGTAGGTGGAGGTCCCCTGGATCTGGTAAAATATGTTGATGTTGTCAGAGTTCACGAACTAACCTTTGGGGAGGGGAATAAACAAAAGTAAAAACAAAAAGGTAGCAAGTTAGTAAGAATTATAAGAAAAGATGTTGCAATATTTAAACACGTAGTGCAGGAAATATAAAGCGTGTCCTAATTTTGGGGACCTCGTTGTTCCTGAGGTAGGCCTAGAGACAAGTAAATTTGGAGAACTTAGAATGCTAAATGCCTCATTTTATTGATAAGAAAATAAGACGAATCCCAAAACGACACTAAATAACATGGAATAAAATGTCACTGGTGGCCATAGGCCATATTACACTTTCAAAGGAAAAGAAAACTCCTATCTATTTGGTCCCAGAAGGACCTTTCCCAGATTTGGCAGTGTTGGCTCCCTCGTATAGCTCTCCCAGCTCGCGCAGTCCTAGCAGTAAATAGGCCCTAGCTAGATGTCCGCCTTCATTTCCTTAAGCAACTCGGCAATCTTCGACCCTCTTCATAAACTTCTTTTCTAGTTCTACTATGCCTCGCTCCAAGCACATCAGTCGTTTGTTGGCGCTGACCGCCATATCCTTCCATTCTCCAATTAGTTTTTGATTGGTTTCTTGTATTTCACGGTGCTCATTTTCACATTCCTGCATCCTCTTGCGTAGTTGGTTGTATTTTACATGTGCTTCGGCCTTTTCACCAATGATCCTGTGACCTCGAACAAACCCGGGCTGACTCAAATTGTTGTGATTGTCTTCCAGCCAGCCTAAATAGTGTGGGGTACAACCAGCATGGAAGAGATCTGGTTTGATGGTGTCTTTTCCTAAGACAATTTTGCAATGGCACATGTGCTGAGCCTGGCACCTATATGGACTATCATCATCTTGAAATTCAGCCCAGAAGTGACTCATCTTGTTGACCCTTGGTATAACCTGCTTCCTACCTGCCTGTCTCATAACCCGGATAGGGATATATCAGAAATGGCGCATCCCTAGATCGAATGATGAATTCTTCAGTAGCGAACCACTCAAACATCTATTGCACTCGGTCCTCAGTAAGATTGTCAAAGAGTTCGACCCATTCTCTAGCATTTTCTGGTTGGGCGAGCATGTTGGGCATGTAATTCATTCATTTTGGGTGATGAAAGGCGATATGATCGTCCCAGCCTCTACGATGGATTTCCTACCGGTACTCACCCTTCTGGAGGTGTTCCATGAGCCATAATTGGAGTAGCAAATTACAACCCTCGAAATGCTTGGTTCCCTGTTGACACTTTTCTAGGGCTCGGTATATTTCTGCAACTATCATTGGCATAAGACTGAACGGCTGCTCGTTAATTCCTTCCATTAAGGTTTTAGGGATCATGGCTAGCCTGGTTTGTATTCTTGTTTTCTTCATTGGAAATACTATCATCCCCAAAAAATAGAACATGAAGAAAAAGACCCTTCGATGGATGTGCCCCAATGAGGTGGGGGCGAACCCGTCAGGATAAGTAAGGTAAGATTTGATGTGGCCATGCCTTTCATACAAATAGTCAAAGGGAATGTATGACTCCTTCAAACATGTCAATTCGGGATTCTTCTTTAGACCCATCATTTTGAGAAAACCCCTACCCTTGCGATTTTTTGGCATTAGCAAACCCGGAGTTTCCCACGGTATCCCAACTAGTCTTCCTATTTCCTCAAGCAAAGGTGTCATCTCAATGTCTCCAAAGTGAAATACCGACTTATCACAATCCCAAAACAGAGTTGCAGATTCTATGATTTTGTTGTTAGGTTGAATTTCTAGGAGATAAGGAAGGTTTCCTAGATGCTTACTGACAAGAGCTTGATCGCCAGAATGAAGATCTCCCCACCAACTCAGCAATTTGGGGTGGATGTTGTTGACCATGCCGAATCTGGGACTTCGTGCCTCATTTTATGCAAGACAAAAGGTTAGGCCCTTACCTCTACCAGACTCGACTATTTAATATTAACAATTAGCATAGCAAGCATTTAGTTCTCCAAATAAATGCACAGAACGTGATAAGGTCCATTTGGGTTTCAGGAAACCTAGTGGACTTTGGACAAGGCTATATTAAAGAGTCATTACGTGGACAATATAACTGACTCGTCTAGGTTTGACCATGATGCATACATAATTTAAAGAGAAATAGTTTCTATGGGGTATTAGACTGGTACCCTTGAGGGAACAACTCAAGAGGGAAAGGCACGGAACCGTCGACTACACCGTTGGTCGATTGGTTTTACTGCAAATATGCCTTTGTCAAATTTAGGGGGTAATAATATCGGAAGGGCGCAACCACTCATTATAAGCATTGCCATGGTATTTTGTTTGGCATGAGTGGAGTATGATGTTGAAAAATAGAGTTACAAGTTTCTATGTATTTTCACGTTCATAAAGTAATAATTACAATAGTTTCTCATAATTTACAACAGCATTGAAGGAAAGTGATAAAGGAAGGCATTAAGAGAAATAAAGAAAAGAAACAAAGAGCCAAGTCAGATTCGTAGTAGAAGAAAGAATAAATACTTAAAACAAGTAAAGACATGTAAAGAAGCATAAAGTCACAAATAGCATGAAATGGTAAAAGCCTTAAAGAAATCCCCAGTAGAGTTGCCATGCTGTCGATGCCCCCTTTTTCTCGCGAAATCGGGTTTATGACATTTGGGCAGACAACTCTTTTCCTTTTGGGAATTCAGTTTTTGAATTGAAGAGTCACCACCTAATGATTAAGTGCATTAGGACATTTAGAAGAAATTTAACTTAAAAAGGACCAGAGAATGGGTAAGGGCTTGAAATTATCTCGAGGGGAAGGTGTTAGGTACCCCTCAAGATCCACTAGTGTGGTTCCCGACCATACTACAATTGTGACTTTAAATACAAACAACAAATGCAAGCAAGCATTGTAAATACTAGTTACTTTCATATAATGGTTGCAAATAAAAGAAGTACATGAGTTTTAAAGAGTGCTGAAATTTGGAAGAAGGTAGTTTTAATAATTAAAGAGAAGATGCACAAGTAAATGGGAAGGGGTCAAATAATTGATGCAAGTAAATTAGAAAAGAAGCAAAAGGGGTGGAGGTTTTGGGAGGAACAGTACTAAAAATCGGACAATTTAAAGAGAGATTTTTCAAAATAGGTGCAAGTAATTGAAGTAAAAGAAGAAATTGAAGAATTGAAAACTAGGCAACTTTAAAATTCTGGAAAAAACAAGGAAGTAATAAAGAGGGAGAGGGGTCCTAGGTTTATAAATAACATGGATGACCCCACACAATACCCAATAACCATTTATACATGTGGTGTTATCGCGTGGTCATCATATCCATGTCTACCCTTACCCATCCTGTTAAGGTATTAAATCGCAGAATGGTCTCGTTACTTATTGCATGCTATTACCCATCCCAATCCTATCAGTCTCGGAGGCATTTGGGACTATTGATCCTAAAGGGAAGGGAGTTTTGGCTTTTTAGAGTTTTAAAAAGGGTAAAACTCTAATGCGACAAACAAAACACATAAAGCAGTTAAGGGGAAACACATAGCAGTTTAAAGGCTCAAACAGGCCTCCTTACTTAAAGCAACAAACTTTTTAGCATGACTTGCATATACTGGTTATGGTCTGAATTAAATTTAAATCGTTAGAGCAGGCTGATTTATCACATATTGCTCAGATGAGAAGTCCGAATTAGGCCTGCCCCTGGTTGTAATTATCAAAGACTGATTCAGTTAATCAATTACTTAATGGCTTGCCTAGGTAACACCTATAGGCATGATATCTAACAATATGGAAGTATCTTGGTTTAAAGAAGGCTTGCCGATTGTAGAAAAATGTAAGTTATTTTAAATGACATTACAACTGATTTTAGACTTGTAGATGAAAGAGACGAATCAGATTCAACTGGTTACTCCTATAGGCATGATTTCTAAGTGTTGTTGGTTTTAAAACGATTATCAGGATGCAGGAATCCTATAGGCATGGTATCTAGGATGCAACTTGTTATTATTTTAACCTATAGATTGTTTGCCTAATGACATATGTATATGTAGAAGTGCAGAAACTTATAGACATGATTTCTATATGCAGAAGTGCAGAAACTTATAGACATGATTTCTATATGCAGAAGTGCGGAAACTTATAAGCAGAATTTCTACATGAAGTGCAGAAAAACTTATAGGTAGGATTTCTATATGCCGATGCATAAGCTTATAAGCAGGATTTCTACATGAAGTGCAGAAAAACTTATAGTCAGGATTTCTGTATGCAGATGCATAAACTTATAGACAAGATTTTTATATGACATGCATAATTGAAGAACTATAGACAGTATTTCTATATGACATGCATAGATGAAGAACTATAGACAGGATTTCTACATGACATGCATAAATGAAGAGCAGAATGAGATTGCAGGAATAAATGCCTAAGAACATGATGTCTACCCACATGAATACATGAGTGACCCTCCCCTTTTTTCAATATATACCCCATAAGTTATTACAAACCGAATGAATCAAGAAATGTAAAATTACATCAGAAATTAAAGATTCCAACCAAGGAGAACCTAAATCAGACCCCAGGTTTGAAATATGAAATAAACCAATTTCTAAAGCCTTTCTCTTATTTGGGGTGTGTCAAAATTCCCAAGAGCCTCAAGTGGACTCCAGGCAGTGTTTACACCCCAAATACATTGCAGAATTAGATTATAGTGCAGTGTTGAAGGGCCAGCCCTCGAATGTCCAAGTTCAAAGGGAACTCAAGGTCCCAAGGCAAGGCTCATAGGGGGGGGGGGGCAGAACTTAGAGTCTAAGAGTAAGTGTAACTGCATAGAGAGGGAGTTAGGGAGGGCCATGGCAGGCTGTTGGTCATGCCTAGTAATTAGGAGTGCTAGCACACCCCTGACCGGCCTATTAGCCAAATTTTGGGAGTTAGGATCCATTGAGGATCAGGTTTAGACCTGAGCAGTAATGTGGATACTGCCAAGCCATGAATCTTAACTCAAACACATAGAAGGGAATAGGGGTATGGGGAATTCACAACAAACAGGAAATGCAAAGGGAGAGTAGCATATTTAATACAGAACATGAACAGTAAAGTTGATAAGAGTGTAGCAACTGTAAATTAAACACATATGGAGAAAGCTGAAATCAAAATTGAGACATACCAGTTTCAAGGAAACAAACAAGTAAAACAATAGTCTTGAAAAATCAAGTTGCAGGTAAACAGTCCAAAAGATCTCAGAAGAGAGCAGAATGTTGCAAGAGTATTCAAATTGCAAGTGAATAATGTGTGGTCGAGTATTGAACTCAAAGAAATACTAAATTGTAAGTGTGTGAGTAATATAAGTTAAAGGTGTTGAACTGAAGGTTCAAGGTTTCAGGTTGTCTAAGTGCAGAAGGGTAGTGCCCCTTTTATAATGCAGAAAATAAGTAAGAAAAGGTAAGGTAATAGTTTGCAATCAATCACATAGAATATCTCTTCAGTTAAGGAATTCTGATTTCAAATGGGTAGGAGACAAATAAGGAAAGAAATTTGATTAAAATCTTTTCCAAAGTAACACGAAAAGGGTAAATACACTGGATTTATTTAAGGGAAAGTTCAGTGGTATACGGTTTGTAAAAAATAAGGAAAGGAATCAATCAAACAGCCAGTGAAATCAAAATCACAGGCTTTGTTCGAATGAAAAGTCAGGAAAAGGTAAAGAAGGTTCAATTAAAGGAAAATCAGTACCAATTAGTCAGGACTTATTAAAAGGATTTCGAAATAAATCAATTACTGGCAATAACCCTTTTTTTGCAAGAAGAAATTCTCATATATAAAGTACACGGATAAACAAGAAGGATTTGTCATGCTAATTAGAAAAGACAAGCATAGAAAGGTTCAAAATCATAAGCAAAGAGTTTCAGATTCAGTTCATAGTACTTAGAATGAGTCTGATAGTCCGGGGTTCCAAAGTAGAACCCTAATCAAACTTGCCAAAGAAACCCCCAAATCCTAGGGTTTCAAATCGAGTTAGACATAGATATGAGAAGGCAAGCCATTGAAACAGACTCAAAGGTCCGTTTCAGAGCCTCATGAGAAACAAAACATATATGATAGCAGGTTTAAAACAACAAAGAAAGACAGCTGATTTAAGAGTATAAAAGAGCATGTTTTAGAAAACTCAGAACTTAAGCAAGTTTAGAAGAAAAGAGAGGTTGTGTACACATAAGCAACAATAGCTGAATCATGCTTAGCAAGAACACAAACAAAGTTCAGTAAAGCAAAAAAATCAAAGAACTCAACAGTAAATACATATAGTACAAGAGTAAGGAAAACATGGCAAGGATTAGCATGTGAGCACAGGAGTAACATGTATAGTAGACAAAGAAGAATTGCAGAAGAACAACACATGCGTAGTAAGAAAGAAAATATACGAGCATAATATATAGACAAACACACATAAAGGAAAGAGGAGAAAGAATCAGAAAGATGTTTTGAAAACCCTTTCAGAAACCCTAGATTGAAGAAAAGCAATTTCGAAAGAAAGTTTTTGGGGAAAACACTTTAAACATCCAGTAGAACCCAAATATATCACAGATCTTAAGAAAACAAATAGAGAAAACCTCGAATAGCTTAGGGTTTCTCCGAAACCTTAGAAGTGAAAAAGGCTTGGAAGAAAGTCCAATCCTGAGTCGGATGAGTGAGAATCAGGCTCTTGAGGCTTGAATATGCCGGAGCAAAGGCCGGAGAAGCCATAGAACCAAAGATCTGAGAAGATCTGAAAGAGAAACGTTGAGTTCAAACTTCAACGCCTCGAACAACCATGGTTTAATGGTGGAGAGGGGTGAGTACAGACCATCCATGGCCTGAGAAGCTATGGATTCCGGTGAAAGTACGGTGGAAAAGGGGTCGGAGACGGTTAGGGTTCCGAAGAACTTTTAGAGAGTTTGAGAGACAATGGGATTCAAAGGCGGCTATTAGAATGAAATGAGGGATTATGGTAGGTCGTTTGGGGTTAAAATGGTAAGGGGTGATCCTGGTCGTTGATCAAAATGATCAACGGCCTGGATTGAAATAAAATCCGAGCGGGTTAATGAATGGGTTAAAGGGTTGGGTAAAGATAGAATTGGGCCGGTCCAAGTGGGGTTGGGACTGGGTCAATTTGAAGGCTAAAACTGAAATGTAAATAGGCTATAATTGAAATGAAATGGGGTTAAATGTTAAATAGCCAGTTTTCCCTTTTTATTTATAAAAAATAGTAAACAATGATTTTAAAAGAAAATTAAAAGTACCAAACCGATTAATAATATATAAATATTAATTAAAAAATATTGAAACTAATTTTACAATTATAAAAATGCTATTAATCTTAAAATAGGCTAAAATTGCAATTGTATGCAATTTAGCTTTAAAAATACCAGATAAATTTGTAAAAATATACACAAATTACCTTAACTATTTGGTATAAATATGAGAATAAAATGAATTATTCACTAAAATTTATAGTTTTGGGAATAATTACTAATTTTTTTACTGCTAAAATAGACAATAAATTAATTTTAAAAATCTTTAAAAATTAGAAAAAATACAAAAACCCTTGGGCATGCTTATATATGCATATACATGTTATTTTGAATGTATTTTGTATGTAAAAAAATATATGGAGAAATATTGGGTATCAAAAGTCTTCTTCTATGAATGATACCTCTTCATCAGGAAAATACGTTTTTAGGGGTTTGTATCCTCCATCCACGGGTTTTTCAGCAAAGTGATCTGCCAGTGTCTGTCCCTTGACTGCTTTTTGAGTTACGTAAATAATGTCGAACTCACTCAACAGGATTTGCCACTTGGCTAGCTTGCTAGTAGGCATGGGCTTTTGCAAGATGTACTTCAAGGGATCCATTATCGATATAAGATACGTAGTATAGGCACAAAAGTAATGTCTCAGCATCTGAGCTACCCAAGTCAAAGCACAACATACGTTCTAATAGAGAATACCGGGCCTCGTACGGGGTAACCTTTTTGCTGAGATAATAAATGGCTTGCTCCTTCCTCCCTGTTTCATCATGCTGCCCCAGAACGCAGCCAAAAGCTCCATCTAATACTGCAAGATAGAGTAATAAGGGTCTACCTGTCTTAATGAGGGGTGGCCGATTGGAGGCATGCTTGCTTGATTCAGCCAGATGTTTAGGGGTATAGACTCTACCAGTTTTTGTCATACCCTATGCTGCGACAGTTTCTTCAATCTTGAGCCCTTCCTTCTCGTCTCGGTTGTATAGTCCCAAGGTACAACATTTGTATAGAATGATGGCATGGTTGACATCGCCACTGGGATCGGCGCAGCTATCCTTACTTCGAGTGGAACATGTGCCTTGGGTGGCAAGACTGCAACCTCAAATGGTGCGGGTGCTTTTGCCGGAGACACGAATTCAACCTCAAATTGCGCTGGTGTCTTTGCGGGTGGTGATGCTTCAAACTCAAGAGGTATAGATATATTCAACTCAGCGTCTTCAGACGGTTGGATCTGGACTATGATTGGATTGAGAGTAATTGCTGGTTTCTTTGGGTTATCACCTTCTGCGATCAACCTGATTGATCCCTCGGGATCCCAGTCATCTTCTACTTTAATCATATAGATACATCCACCCTTATGTTCTGGCAGAGGATTGTTGCGGACGTTTGGAGTGGGTTCCTTTTCTACAATGATCTTTTTATCAATCAAAGACTGTATTTTGTCTTTCAAAGAACGGCATTCATTGATGGTGTGCCCTTTCATGCCGGAGTGGTATGCACAGGACTTGTTTGGGTTAACCTATTGAGAAGGATTCTCAGGGGTTGCAGCAGGGATGGGGGTGACATAACCAATAGCTTTGAGCTTCTTATACAGCTGGTCGATGGGTTCCGCGATGGCAGTATATTGTTTTGGAGGTATGCGATCAAAATTAGGTGAGGGTCTAGGGAAATTTTGGCGTGCACGGGCTGATTGATAATGGGATGGTTGAGCATTGTAGGTTTGGTACACATGAATGGGTTGGAGTATTTGGGTGAAGTAGGTTGATATGTAGGAGGTGGAGATGACTGATAAGTGTGAGCACGTGATTTTTGCCTTATATGAATTACTCCAGAAATTTAAAACAAAATAATTATTTTCAGTGTTTGCAATTTTTTGGATTTTTGTGATATTTTCTGTTAAATGTTTGCATTTGTTTGTGCAATTTAATTAATGAAAAAATACAAAAATATACGGGCATCTGCATTTAGGATTTAATTTGTCGTTTTAAGAATTAATTAGTAATTAGGCATTTTTATGAAAAGACAATCACACAAAAAAATGATTTAATTTGCACATTTAATTCTAACTTCAATTTCAAGTGGTTTTTCTTTTAATTTATTTTAATTATTTATGATAATTATTGTTAGGATTAATTAATATTTTTGATAGGTTAATTTGGTTTAATTTATATTTTAGTTTGATTTTTGAAAAAAAAAAAAGAGGAAGAGACTTGGGCCAAATTCCTTCTATTTCTCCAGGCCCAAACGCCCTTAAACCCGCCCCAATCACCCCTGAACCAGGCCCAAACCCATCCGTCTCCCCAGATCCCCAAAACGACACTGTTTAGTTAAAAAAGAATCTTGGCCGTCAAGGTTTCTATAGATCAACGGTAGTAAACTGATGAAGCCTAAGTAAAAAGTTGTCTAAATGACCCCCCCCCCATCATCGTCTCTCTCATTCACCTTTCATCAGAGATGAATCCACGAACCCTAGCTAGCTGCCCCCATTTCCACTGCCACAAGGTGGCGGTGCCACCACTAATCACCCCCAAACTAACACCCCTTGACCTCAATGAACCCTTCATCCCAAATCCCTAATCCATTCTCCTCGAATCCCCCTGGGTTTGTTCGAATCTTAGATCAGAGGAAGAACCCTAAAATCTTAAATCCCTCCAAATCTTAAATTTGGGTCCATTTCGACTTTATTCATGTGTTCTTGATAAGAAAACATGACTAATATCAAATTGGACCGAAAAATTGGAGGTTTCTTTTGAAGACTCGAGCTCAGTTTCTTGTTGGCCAAAATATGTCGGGTATTTCCTGTCTCTTCGTTATTTTCTTTTTCTTTTGCATTAATTGCTTTCATTTGTTCTGTCCGTCCTCTATTTCGTTTCTCTTCTTTGATCCTGCCTCACTGCTAGCTTTTTAAAAATTGTTTGACATGCATGTTAGTTTTAACTTTCAGGGTCGTATAGTCTGTTTAGTTCAGATGGCCTTTATTTGTAAAATCAGTCTATTTAATTGCATTCCTTGTTTGATTATGGTTTTCCTTCTTCAGTGAATTGGTTTTCAATTTGGGTTTAGGGTCGTCCCTTTAGATTTCCATCATGGGTTGGTTTGTTTTGAATGAATTCAGCCCAAAGTAATTTTTGACCCATTTTGGCCCAGAGTTTTATTGGTTATCTGAGGGTAAATATCAGGGTCTGGGAGGGTAGTTTAGGTATTTGGGGTTAGGGAATCTTTCATAATAGACTTAGAAGCTTCTAGTGTGGGGTGATAATGTAATTTTTGGTTTTTGGGTTGCATTACTTGGTTTACAAGTCAGAATGTTAGGCTTTCTAAGCTAAAAACAATAATTCAAAAGGACTAAAGAGGCAAATCTATTTTTTTTTGTTGCCCCATTTTGTTTGCATATAAAAGCACATATAACTTTCCTTAGAAGGCATAGAAAAAGAACTAAAAAATACAAAAAATCAGAGACAGCTAAAAAATACAAAAAAAATATTGTTCCATTGAAATATTCTTGGAAATTCTTGTGGTACTCCTTCTGTGACAAGTTCTGAGCAACTGAAGGTTAAATTTAGCTGAATCTGTTTGGTATTCAAGTTTTTTTGGTTCACTCTTGGGTGGATTTTGATTCTGAGCTTTATGTGATATCATTGTGGATTCAAAACTGGGTTAAAGTGGTCTTTTCTCAATCATTTCTGGGCTGATTTTGTTGCTGATTCTTGTTCCTGCTACTGAATCCACTGCTGATCCTTTATTTCTCTATTTTGCTTTTCAGCTTCCAGGTATACCTTGACATTTGTGGATATTACTTGAATGTAATGGAGATCTTGACTTTGGAATATGAAACTGTTGTTCACTTGCCTTGAATCATTTATTTTTTATTAGTTTCCTGCTTGATTTTCTGTGTATTAAAGTTTGCTCGAGCTACATAGCCTCATAGTGTCATTGATTGACGGTAGATTTACTTGAGAAGGCTGTAACTAATTCATTTTCTATAATGACTCACTCTTTACTGGTGTTTCTTAGTCGCCATTTCTATGGCTGAGTATTTGGTTTTGTAATAAAGAGGCTTTCATTATAGCATTTGAATATGGTTTGTTGCATCTGTGAGTGTTAAGGAGGCTGAATATGGTTTGTTGCATCTGTGAGTGTTAAGGAGGCTGAAATGAGTAGTAGAAGTTTCATTTTGTTGCTTGCTAGGCAGATCCTACGTGGAAATTGGTAATCAGAGGGTGGTAGATTATTGTACCTTGTAGCATATTTATCATGTGCTTAGTTTTATCATAGTTTTGATCTCAGTATTGTTGTATTGTGCATTTAATTTTGTGCTGGAGTCATTAGTCTGGAATTTAGAGGGAAAGCATGCTTTTACATTTGCATTCCACAGGCATGTTCTTGTTAGGCGTAAGTTGGAAATGAGTGCCTGTAATTTGCATGGTTTAAAATTTGAAATAGAATCACCAATGTTTGTCTACGAATTTGTTCTCATTCACCATATGGCATGTTAGCTTTGTTTGATACAAATAACCTTCTGAATCCACTTATGATTACCAGTATTGAAGCCAACTCGACTCAGTGTTAGTGAGGGCAGCCTTTGATTTCGTTTGTTAACGTTGGAGCATTGGACTTGGGCCTCTGAAGTTGGCCCATTTATTGTATTTGTACCTCGCGGTGCATGTAGTAGTATAAATCTTGCATTGCATGTGGGCTCACCCTTGGACCCAAATGTCTCACATAGACATTAGACCCCTTCACTCCGTTGCCCAGTTTTTGGTTGACGGAACTGACCAACCAAGCCCTTTTACCATAAGCTAATTTCTTAGCAATAACCCGAGGTGAGCTGCTGCAGGTTAATTTGGGGCCCTTATCACTTTAGATTGAATACCCCTTTAAGTTAAAACAATTTGAGGTGTGTCACTAAAACAAATAGTGACTTGTGGCCCTCGTGATTTAGTTTAGAAAATGCTTTAATTAGAACAAATTGAGGTGTTCTGTGCCAGATAAAACCATAATTTGCGTAGCCCTCTTTAATTATTTTTTAAAAATATTTAGAACCCGAGGCGTGCCATTTAGCTAATTTTCATGGCCCTCACAAAGTTAACGATGCGTTAGTTGCTTTTAGGCGCGTTATTTAACAATTTTACTTCCTTAAACTCGGGTGTGCATTTCATGTGACCCAAATCCAAATCCCAAAATGTTGAATAAAATGTGTTCCGGATTGCGGGTGCATTTCATGTGACGCGATCCAAAGACATATTTTAAACGACATTCAATATTCTTTAAAAATTGAATAAAAGTAGTTAAAAGCTAAAATATGCACATAGGTTCAAAATGTATTAAAATCAGATATTTAAGCCGAACATGACAGTTGAGCGACTGTGGTAGAACCACGAAACTCGGGAATGCCTAACACCTTCTCCCGGGTTAACAGAATTCCTTACTCGGATTTTTGGTTAGCGGATTGTAATACAGAGTCAATCCTTTCATCAATTCGGGATTCAAATTGGTGACTTGGGACACCATAAATCTCTCAAGTGGCGACTCTGAAATCTTTTTAATAAATAAATCCCGTTTCGATTGTCCTTTAATTGGAAAAACTCCCTTTATTATGTCCTTTACGGGGTGTAGTGAAAAAAAGAGGTGTGACAGCTCTGGCGACTCTGCTGGGGACTAGAACCCAGAACTTTTGGTTCAGGGTTCAGAATTCGAGCTCATAATAATTGTTATATTTGGATTTATCTGATTTTTGTTACATATTTGGGCCTAATGTGCTAAGTGTTCCTATTACCGCTTTGATATTTTGTGAACTGTATATAAACTGCTACGAAACCCATCTTCTCTCTAAGTCTTCTAAACCATCAAGAAGGGTGCACTTCGTGTGACTTCTTTTCTGTCTAGAGTCCAATCCCATTTTAGAACGAGGTTCGGATAAGTTGCTAAGCCGGTGAAGCTTCTGTATTCCCGGTACCCTGCATCCCCCTCGGCTTGAGCTGTCCGCTCGGGTAAGCCAGGTCTAGTACAACAAACCCAGGTTTTAAACCTAGAATAACTCAACCTCATGCCAGATCCCTAGTAGGAACGTTTGTTTGCATCATGTGCATTTGACTTAGAGGACTCAACACAGGGGTTGGGTCCGTCTAAGACAGGTGACCTGAAATAAAAAGACCATCTTGATGCATCCTATGTGCTACATGTTGCATTTATTCAAGGGTAAAAGGGTCATTTGGCGGACCAATGATAGCTGAGGGCAAATGAAAAAATGGAAAAAAAAAATAAAATAAAGAGGAAAAAAGAGGGTGAAGTATGAAAACAAAGCAAGTAGGACTCATTTATGTTTTTATTAAGGAAAAGACAAAAAAATACATGAAAAATTTTAAAACAAAGATTTTACACTTTTTCGTCGTTTTCAGAAAATTAAAAAAAATCAAAAAAATGGAAAAAGAAAATCCAAAAATATTTTGCATGTTTCATCATTTTTCAAGAAACAGAAAAAAAAATATATGTTTTCTCTAAATTAGTTGTTTTTAAATTCTCGCACGTATCCAATCTGCCCGAACTACGCAAACCTGATGCTCGTCTCTCGGGGCGGAATAAGTAGGCAACCCATATAGGGTCCGGTCTTCCTATTAAATCTTAGGTTCTTGGCTTTGCGGGGTCTTAGCCAAATCCTGCACTTTTAGCCACATAGATTAATTTTGGAAAAAATAATCGCAGCCATGTCTTGCATATGTCTAGTAGGGAATGTTATTGTCTCACATAGTGTTGGTTTAAGTTTTCTCATACAGGTATGGATCCACTTACCGGAGTTTGAGCATGACAGATACCCTAGGGCCATTGCATTCAGAAGTTGCTTGAGGAGATTTTTATTTTATTTTTATGTCGTCTTTTACTTTTTTATAGTAGTGTCGAGTTTCTTTATTACTATTGTATTTTGCATCTGAAAATGTGTTGTAATTCAAAAATCCAAAAAAAAAAAAGAAATGTGGCATTTTATATTTCCGTTATGAGTTTTCCTTAGAAATACTAATTCTAGAAATGGATAAAAATTTTGAGGTTGTTATTCCCTTAGGCAATTAATATCTAGAATTTAAAATAAATTATTTTTATGTTTCCTTTGGTATATTGAGATCAAAATTAAAAAAAAAAAGAGAATTTTCTTTTACAACTTCTTTAAAAGCTTTCTCTAAGGTGTTAATTTCAAAATCCAAAAAGATTTCCTTTTGAGGTGTTTCTTTGGAAAATTGGTGAAAAAATAAAAAAGTTCTTTTTATTTTCATTAGAACTTTAGGATGTTGTACATAGAAAATAAAAATACTTTATCTTTTATTTTTCATTAGAATTTCTTCTTTAGGCAATCAAAATTGAAATCAAAAAAAATATTTTGTCTTATCTTTTGCATTGCTTTTTTTGAAATATTGCATCAGGATATCAAATGAAAATTCAAAATATGTTTCTGTAGTTTATTCTAAATATTCCCTTCTTAAAAAAAAAGAAAAGAAAAAAGAATCAAAAAATATTTTTTCTCTTCTAGGATTTTTCCTTAATAGAGTATTTGTTTCAAAAGGAAAAAAAACATGTCCGTTGAGCTTGAGTCTAGAGTAGGTCATAGAACATTAAGTCTAAGAAATTTACAATAAAGGGTTTTGCATCTTTTATTTCTCTTTTCTCATCAGAGCAGTCATTAAGGTAAAAAGGAAAAAAAGAGAACGATAGTTTGTTTGCTTTATTCTCGATCTTCCAACACTACACAAAGATCTGATTCATGTGGGGTCATGATACGTAGGCAATCTACATAGGGTTCGATCGAATCATTTTTTTAATTATCAAAAGGAAAAGAAAAAAGGAAAAAGAAGGAAAAAAAGGTGAAATTGCGGGATGTGAGGTATGGCAGAAAGAAAGAGTGATTAAAAAGAAAAAGAGAGAAATAAAGGAAAATGGGCAAGCCATAAAGTGCTAGAAAATAAAAGAAAAGAGAGGGTGAAATGGACAACTTGGGATGATGCCAACTGACCTTTGTACCCTCAAAGTTATTTTAGAACCGATAACCGTGGCTAGGTGCATTACACATAAAGTGAGATTAACTTATGTTAAATGCCCTAAAGCTAACTTAATGGCTTTATTTTTTTATATTAAGTCCAGGCAGGTGGTTAGTTTGTGGTATTCGAGCAAGTCATCCATGCACGCTAGATCAAACAGCAAAACAAACATGACTAGTAAGGGATCAGACATAGGTGCTGTCGAATCGGAATTTGAGTTGAAAGAAGAGGCCCAAAGGATGAAACGTCAGATAGAGGAGATGTACCAGGCTTAGATTAATGGGCACCCTTTACCCTCATTCCCCACCAACTACATCGAAAGTCTTGCTTCCGTCCCACTCTCATCACAATCCCAGATTCCCAATGCCGTTGGACTCTCCTCCCAACGTGCCCCAGGCTTTACCCCGTGCCACAATTACCCTGGCATTTTATCCTAGCCTTTTCATGTTCCACCCGCCAATACAAGCATGTCATTAACTGCTCCCATTGTTGCAGCTCCTCCTCATGCAACACCCTTCTATCTTAGTGAAACCTTGCTCAAAGTTCCTGATGCCCAATACTATGGCACAAAACCAACATTCAAGACCTCGGATCCATACTGGTGCATTCCTCATCTCGGGCCTCCCTTTAAAATTGAAAAACCCACTAAGGTTGTGGAGCAAGTTGAGCTATCTAGAAAACGTGTGATGTTTGCAGAAGGGTCTTCAAATGATGTCGGAGCAAGTCGGAAAAAGCCAAATTTGGAGGTATTAGGGATACCAAGCAAGCCTATTGTAGTTGTGAGAGGGTGTCCCGCTAATCCTGTTGTTATTAAATCAACGACTCAGTTGCCAGCGGCTGAGTCAAAGGATGTCCCGAGAAACTGCAAACGAGCAATAATGACATACAAAGGTAAAGAAGTAGAGGAAGAATGTGTTGAGATTAGAGGATTGAATCATTTCAGAGGATGTCTTACCTCCAAAGAACTAAGGAAGGCCAAGCTATTCAAGGGTAGCCAAATTCCAGTAAGGGAATCAGTGACCGAGGAGGAGGTCGAAGAGTTCTTGAGAAAGATGAAAGTGCAAGACTATTCCATTGTTGAACAATTACGGAAAACTCCAGCTAATATTTTTCTGCTATCTTTGTTGTAACAATCAGATGAACATCACGGGGTCATAAGATTCTGAAAGTGGCACATGTTCTCGATAACATCACAGTAAATCAATTAGAAAAGATTGCTAGCAGGATCTTCGAAGCAAACAGGACCACTTTTGCGGACGAAGAGCTTCCTATAAAGGGTGCGGAACACAATCGAGCTCTGTGTATCACGGTGAAGTGCGAAAATTATTTTGTCACCAGAGTATTGGTGGATAATGGATCCAGTGCAAATATTTTCCCTCTGTCCAATTTGTAAAAGTTGAAGATCGACACCGAAAGAATCCACATGAGCAGCGTAGGTGTTTGAAGTCTTGATGGGAAAGTAAAAGGTTCTGCTGGAGATAGAACGCTTGAATTGGTGATAGGGCCAGTTTGTTTCAGTGTGGAATTTCAAGTGCTAAACGTGGTCGCCCCGTATAATTTATTATTGGATAGGCCTTGGGTACATGCGGCTAAGGCAGTGCCATCATCGCTACATCAAATGGTGAAATTTGAGTGGGACAAACAAGAGATAGTTGTGCGTGGGGAAGAGGATTTATCCCTTTATGAAGATTCATCTGCTCCATTTATTGAGGCTGGAGATGATAAAGGACCTTTAGCTTATCAAACTTCCAAAATGATGTCTGTCGAAAAGGTTCCTGAAGGAAAATGCATTCCAAGGTCGAGGTTATCACCTTCGATCTACATGGTAGCAAATGAGATGTTGAAGTATGGTTTTATGATGGGTAAAGGTTTGGGTGCATCTTTGCAAGGTATTGTGCAGCCAGTATCTCTACGTAAAAATCTGGGTACATTTGGTTTGGGGTTCAAGCCTACAAGGAATGATTTGAAGAAGGCTACAAAGTTGGAAAAGAAAGCATGGCCGCCCTCTAGGCCTATCCCACACCTCTTCAGGACTTTTGTCAAGTCAGAGGCAGTGAAGCATACGATGTCAGCAGTTCCAAAGCCTGTGGCTGTCTTTGATGAGGAGTTGATTTGAGAGGGTCCAAAGTTTATTTGATGAAGTAAACACGGTAGAAATTGGGGGAGGTTTTGGTGACGAAGAAGTACATTTTATAAGGAAAAATATGAAGATCAACAATTGGAAAGTTACTCCTCTTCCTACTCGGAGGGAGTTTTAGTAGTTGGCTTGGATTTTCTTTACTTGTCTGGATTATTCCAGGGTTGTGATTCAGATTCTATGTTCCGTCCGTTTGGATGTGTTAAACCTTGTTATCTTTCAATTTCAATGAAATGCAATTTCCCTTCTTCTTCATTCCTAATAGTTTCATTTTTGTTTTTCTTTTATTTCTTGTACAGTTCTTTTATGCTGGTTTCAATGACATGACATGCATGAGGAATCTTCAGCCCAGTCTTAAAAGCCAATCCAATTCTGAAACAATAATACAAGAAATTGAGTGCGATGATGAAATGGAATATGATGATGATGAGTGGGTTAAAACCCGCCTGGAGCAATTGAGCTTAATCGATGAGAAAGGTTGGCATCAGTGTGTCATGGCCAGTTGCATCAATAGAGAATGGAGAGAATATAATAAGAAGGTGCGCAAAGTTTGAAGTGGGTCAGCAAGTGTTGAGGAGTATTCTTCCACATCAGGCTGAGGCCAAAGGCAAGTTCGCCCCAAATTGGCAGGGGCCGTTCATTGTGATGAGAGTGTTGTCCAATGGCGCTTTGTATCTAACAGACATAGAAGGAAAATGTGTTAAAATATCCATCAATTCCGATGCGGTCAAGAGATATTATGTATGATTTTCTTTGTTTCAATTGTATTTGTTTGTACTTGGCATATTTTGGAGATTGGAATGACGAAGGCATTTTGTTCTGCTATCTAAACACTTTATCCTTTGCTACCCCTTTGAGCCTTATTTATTTTTTTCATACTCCTCTTTTGGAGTCAGTAACAGAATTCATAAACACAAGCGTGGAAAGTAAGTGAAGGAAAAAGAGAAAGAAAATAATGAGAAGAGAGAGAAGAAAAGGAAGAAGAAAAGAAAAGAAAAAGAAGAAGAAGAAAAAACAACAACAAAAAGAAGAAAAAGGAAGAAAAAACAAAAAAAAAGAAAAGGAAAAGAAAAAGAGCAACAACAAAAGTAGACATTCATGAACTACATTCGACCTGATTCCTTTTAAGGATACGTAGGCAGCCTCACGGTTCGGTCCCATCATAACAAAAATCCAAAAGTCCCCAAGCGAGAAACTGGGGCAGAAATTGCGGTTGTGCAAGAGATTTGATTCTGAAAGTTGTAATTTTAATCCCATCTGAATTGTTTTGAGCCTTTAATACCCTTTATTTCTAACCCTGTCCAAAAGCCTGCATTATGGTCCAAAGAAAGACCTTTTGATCAGTCTTCAAGAAATGACAAGTCAAGAAAGAAGAGGTGATTCATGTCAGGGACAACACTCTGGTCCAAGCAGAAAAATAATGAAAATGAGAGAGTCTTATTGGTGAAAACCCTCACGGGCACCGTAAGGCGACGCGAGCTGAGAGAAATGAAAAATGAGAGAGTCTTATTGGTGAAACCCCTCACGGGCACTGTAAGGAGAAAATGAGTTGAAAGAAATCACAAATGAGAGAGTCTTATTGGTGAAAATCCTCACGAGCACCTTAAGGCGAAAGTGAGTTTTCAAGTAAGCGAGGTTTGTGGGTGAAAACAGTTCAGGACAGCGCAGGATGAACAAGGTTAGGGTTTGGTCGAAGAAATCAAGGTATGGAATTCTGGGGCATCAAAGCACGGCAATTGAAAGTTGATTGGTTGGATGGATTTGGTCGATTAGTCCGAAATGTATGTCATGGTCAATGGTACTAGCTGTTCCACTTAGATAAGTCTTTTCCTTTTCTTCCCTTTTGTAAGTCGTCCAGTTTCTGATTCTTTTTATCCTTAACTCTCAAGGTCTTTGCATTTCATTCTTTTTGAGGTTTGTTCTTTAAGATGTTTCAATGTAAGTCTTGTTCAAAACAAAGAAGAAAGGATGTCAAGGCTCACTACCAGTTTCCCAATTGCAAAGCACAGTGGGGCCAGAACGTACCAAAGATAGCATGATGCAAAGTAAGATGCAAGGGGTCACCAGAAGTTTCATCGGTGGATTGATTGGGTAGTTTTATGGGAGATTCAAAGTTTCAGATAAAAGGGGTCAGAGATGTGAAACAACAGTCTGGGTATAAAACACTTGGATCGTCAAAGGTCATAGGGTTTGAAAGTCAGTCAGAAAGTCAAGCGGTTCAGGGCAAGTTCAGGAAGCAAGTCAAAGTAAAACACAGCAGTGGAGACATCTTCAGCAAGAATGCCATCAACTAACCACCATTTTAAACTGACAAGATTTTTCTTTGATTGAAACAAGGGCAAAAAATTTCGATTGTTTTGGAGAAACTCTCCGTAGGGGAAGAGCAAGCACAAAAACAGGTTTGACCGCAAACTCTCAGGACCTTCCTGAAAAATAGGGCTTCGATAAATTTCAAAACAAATCATAGAAGAATGTAAGTTCATGGTTTAAGACAGGATTCTATTAGGAGTTTTCGGGACCCCTCCCTGAATAATGGGACCAAGTTTTAAGATCTCGATTAGATAGCAAGATATAGCATAAATTCTGTTGTAGCGTAGTATGATTCAGCCATAAAAGTGTCAGTGTTTAGGATAAGCCTTGATTTGATTTTCAGGATCGTCCTAGATAATAAGATTAGTTTAAGGCCTTTTAGATAACAAATATAGTAGGAGTAACACCTTTAGAAGATATAACTTAGGTTTGTAATTGTTGTTCATTTAGGAGTTGTCAGGACCTTCCTGGATAATAGGACTTAACTTTCAAATTCTTAATAATAGTTGGTAGAATGATTCAGTTCAACACTCACACATGTGCCCAGCTACCAAACGGGGGCAAGATATTTTCTTTGTTGTATCTGTTTTGTTGAAGTCAGGAGCCCGCCTAGAGAACAGAGGCGTGCATTTCAAGTTTCAGCAGTCAGGAGCCCACATGGAGAACAAAGGTATTACAATTCAAGCTTTAGTTTTCAAATTCTTAATAATATCTGGTAGTATGATGCCCAGCCACCAAATTGGGGCAAGAGATTTTCTTTGTTGTATTGTTGAAATCAGTAGCCCGCCTGGAGAACAGAGGAATACATTTCAAGTTTTAGCAATCAGGAGCCCTCCTGGAGAACAGAGGAATACATTTCAAGTTTTAGCAGTCAGGAGCCCGCCTGAAGAACAGAGGAATACATTTCAAGTTTCAAAAGTCAGGAGCCCGCCTGGAGAACAAGGGAGTACAATTCAAATTTTATCTTTCAAATTTTTAATTATATTTGGCAACATGATTTAGTTTACAACCACATGCGCACCCAGACACCAAACTGGGGCAGAAAAGTTTTCTTTGTTTTCTCTATTTTGTCGAAGTCAGGAGCCCACCTGGAGAATAGAGGCATACATTTCAAGTTTTAGCAGTTAGGAGCCCGCCTGGAGAACAGAGGCATACATTTCAAGTTTTAGCAGTCAGGAGCCCGCCTGGAGAACAGTGGCATACATTTTAAGTTTCAGTAGTCAGGACCCCGCCTGAAGAACAGAGGGAGTACAATTCAAATTTTAGCTTTCAAATTATTATTAATATCCGGTAATATGATGCCCAGTCACCAAACTGGGGTAGAAAAGTTTCTTTGTTTTGTCCATTTTGTTGAAGTCAGGAGCCCTCCTGGAGAATAGAGGCATACATTTTAAGTTTCAGCAGTCAGAAGCCCGTCTGGAGAACAGAGGCATACATTTCAAGTTTCAGAGGTCAGGAGCCCGCCTGGAGAACAGAGGCATACCTTTCAAGTTTCAGCAGTCAGGACCCCGCCTGAAGAATACAGGGAGTACAATTCAAATTTTAGCTTTCAAATTCTTATTAATATCTGGTAATATGATGTCCAGTCACCAAACTGGGGCAGAAAATTTTCTTTGTTTTGTCCATTTTGTTGAATTCAGGAGCCCGCCTGGAGAACAAAGGCATTCATTTCAAGTTTCAGCAGCCTGGAGAACAGAGGCATACATTTCAAGTTTCAGAAGTCAGGAGCCCGCCTGGAGAACAGAGGCATACATTTCAAGTTTCAGCAGTCAGGAGCCCGCCTGGAGAATAGAAGCATGCATTTCAAGTTTCAGCAGTCAGGAGCCCGCATGTAGAACAGAGGCTACATTTCAAGTTTTAGCGGTCAAAGCATCACCTGGATAAAGGGAGAACACTTTAGAATGCAATTCAAGGCAGCAACAAAAGAATTCCACCGGAAGAATACAAGTCAACAATGCAACAAGGACCGCAAGAGCAAGTTGGAAGATATAGATAGGATCTTTTGTAATTGATAGATCATAGCTTAGTCTAGTTTCTTTTTATTTTTGACACGGTGTAATAAGGGGGTTCAGTAAGAAGTAGCAGTAGCAACAGTGAAACCATAGCTTCATGGTAGTCCGAGCTACCAGACATTCCTGAACTACACTGACTTGATTCATTTTTAGCCAAGGATATGTAGGCAACCTCAAAAGCAGGGTGCGGCCAAACCTTTCAAAAATGCCTCACACAGAGTATTCAAACGGGCAAAAATCGCTCGTATCCAGTCACTTATCTTTGCATGAAAACTCTTGTGTTTCCGAGCAAAGACGGGCAGCTGTGAGCACGTTATTTTCGCCCTATATGAATTACTCCAAGAAATTCAAAACAAAATAATTATTGTCAGTGTTTGCAATTTTGTGGATTTTTGTGACATTTTCTGTTAAATGTTTGCATTTGTTTGTGCATTTTAATAAATGGAAAAATACAAAAATATACGAGCATCTACATTTAGGATTTAATTTGACGTTTTAAGAATTAATTAGTAATTAGGCATTTTTATGAAAATAAAATCACACAAAAAAATGATTTAATTTGCACCTTTAATTCTAACTTCTATTTTAGGTGGTTTTTCTTTTAATTTATTTTAATTATTTGTGATAATTATTGTTAGTATTAATTAGCATTTTTGATAGGTTAATTTGGTTTAATTTAGATTTTAGTTTGATTTTTGAAAAAAAAAAAGATGAAGAGACTTGGGCAAAATTTCTTCTATTTCTCCAGGCCCAAACGCCCTTAAACCCACCCAAATCACCCCCGAACCAAGCCCAAACCCATCCGTCTCCCCAGACCCCTAAAACAACGCCGTTTAGTTAAAAACAAATCTTGGTCGTCGAGGTTTCTCCAGATCAACGGTTGTGAACTGATGAAGACTAAGTATAAAGCTGTATAAACGACCCTCCCC
>MU708774.1:74174-110094 GCA_026770625.1 Nicotiana glauca | reverse complement strand
CCCCCCCCCCCATCATCGTCTCTCTCATTCACCTTTCATCAGAGACAAATCCACAAACCCTAGCTAGACGCCCCCATTTCCACCACCTCAAGGTGGCGGCACCACCACTAATAACCCCCAAATCAACACCCCTTGACCGCAATGAACCCTTCATCCCAAATCCCTAATCCATTCTCCTCGAATCCCTTTGGGTTTGTTTGAATCTTAGATCACAGGAAGAAACCTAAAATCTTAAATCCCTCCAAATCGGAGTCCTGTTGAAATTTGGGTCCATTTCGACTTTATTCATGTGTTCTTGATAAGAACACATGATTAATATCAAATTGGACCGGAAAATTGGAGATTTCTTTTGAAGACTCGAGCTCAGTTTCTTGTTGGCCAAAATATGTCGGGTATTTCCTGTCTCTTCGTTATTTTCTTTTTCTTTTTCATTAATTGCTTTCGTTCGTTCTGTCCGTCCTCTATTTCGTTTCTTTTCTTTGATTCCGCCTCACGGCTAACTTCTTAAAAATTGTTTGACATGCATGTTAGTTTTAACTTACAGGGTCGTATAGTCTGTTTAGTTAAGATGGCCTTTATTTGTTAAAATAAGTCCGTTTAATTGCATTCCTTGTTTGATTCTGGTTTTCCTTCTTCAGTGAATTGATTTTCAATTTGGGTTTAGGGTCGTCCCTTTAGATTTATATCGTGGGTTGGTTTGTCTTGAGTGAATTCAGCCCAAAGTAATTTTTGACCCATTTTGGCCCAGAGTTTTATTGGTTATCTGAGGGTAAATATAAGGGTCTGGGAGGGTGGTTTAGGTATTTGGGGTTAGGGAATCTTTTATAACAGACTTAGAAGCTTCTAGTGTGGGGTGGTAATGTAATTTTTGGTTTTCGGGTAGCATTACTTGGTTTACAAGTCAGAATTTTAGGCTTTTCTAAGCTAAAAACAATAATTCAAAAGGACTAAAGAGGAAAATCTGTTTTTTTTTTTGCCCCATTTTGTTTGCATATAAAAGCACATATAACTTGCCTTAGAAGGCAGAGAAAAAGAGCTAAAAAAATACAGAAAATTAGAGACGGCTAAAAAATACAGAAAAAATACTGTTCCATTGAAATATCCTTGGAAATTCTTGTGGTACTCCTTCTGTGGCAAGTTCTGAGCAACTAAAGGTTAAAAATGAGCTGAATCTGTTTGGTATTCAAGTTTTTTTGGTTCACTTTTGGGTTGATTTTGATTCTGAGCTTTATGTGATATCATTGTGGATTCAAAACTGGGTTAAAGTGGTCTTTTCTCAATCATTTCTGGGTTGATTTTGTTGTCGATTCCTGTTCCTGCTAATGATCAACTACTGATCCTTCATTTCTCTGTTTTGCTTTTCAACTTCCAGGTAGACCTTGACATTTGTGGATATTGCTTGAATGTAATGGAGAGCTTGACTTTGGAATATGAAACTGTTGTTCACATACCTCGAGTCATTTGTTTTTTTTTAGTTTCCTGCTTGATTTTCTAGGTATTAAAGTTTTCTTGAGCTACATAGCCTCATAGTGGCATTGATTGATGGTAGATTTATTTGAGAAGGCTGTAACTAATTAATTTTCTATAATGACTCACTCTTTACTGCTGTTTCTTAGTCGCCATTTCTATAGCGGAGTATTTGGTTTTATAATAAAGAGGCTTTCATTATAGCATTTGAATATGGTTTGTTGCATCTGTGAGTGTTAAGGAGGCTGAATATGGTTTGTTGCATCTGTGAGTGTTAAGGAGGCTGAAATGAGCAGTAGAAGTTTCATTTTATTTCTTGCTAGGCAGATCCTACGTGGAAATTGGTAATCAGAGGGTGGTAGATTATAGTACCTTATAGCATATTTATCATGTGCTTAGTTTTATCATAGTTCTGATTCTCAGCATTGTTGTATTGTGCATTTAATTTTGTGATGGAATCATTGGTCTGGAATTTAGAGGGAAAGCATGCTCTTACATTTGCATTCCAAAGGCATGTTCTTGTTAGGCGTAAGTTGGAAATGAGTGCCTGTAATTTTCATGGTTTAAAATTCGAAGAATCACCAATGTTTCTCTACGAATTTGTTCTCATTCACCATATGGAATGTTAGCTTTGTTTGATACAAATAACCTTCTGATTCCACTTATGATTACCAATATTGAAGCCAACTCGACTAAGTGTTAGTGAGGGCGGCCTTTGATTTCGTTTGTTAATGTTGGAGCATTGGAATTGAGCCTCTGAAGTTGGCCCATTTATTGTGTTTGTAGCTCGCAGTGCGTGTAGCAGTATAAATCTAACATTGCATGTGGGCTCACCCTTGGACCCAAATGTCTCACATTGACATAAGACACCTTCACTCCGTCGCCCAGTTTTCTGTTGACGGAACTGACCAACCAAGCCCTTTTACCAAAAGCTAATTTCTTAGCAATAACCCGAGGTGAGCTGCAGTAGGTTAATTTGCGGCCCTCATCACTTTAGATTGAATACCCCTTTAAGTTAAAACAATTTGAGGTGTGTCACTAAAACTAATAGTGACTTGTGGCCCTCGTGATTTAGTTTAGAAAATGCTTTAATTAGAACAAAATGAGGTGCGCCGCGCCAGATAAAATCATAAATTGCGTAGCCGTCTTTAATTATTTCTTTAAAATATTTAGAGCTCAAGGCATGCCATTTAGCTAATTTTCATTGCCCTCGCAAAGTTAATAACGCGTTAGTTGCTTTTAGGCGCATTATTTAATAATTTTACTTTCTTAAAATCGGGTGTGCGTTTCATGTGACCCAAATCCAAATCCCAAAACGTTGAATAAGATGTGTTTCAAATTGCGGGTGCATTTCATGTGACGCGATCCAAAGACATGTTTTAAACGACGTTCAATATTCTTTAAAAATTGAATAAAAGCGGTTAAAAGCTAAAATCTGCACATAGGTTCAAAATGTATTAAAATCAGATAATTAAGCTGAACATGACAGTTAAGCGACCGTGCCAGAACCACGGAACTCAGGAATGCCTAACACCTTCTCCCGGGTTAACGGAATTCCTTACCCGGATTCCTAGTTCGCGAACTGTAATACAGAGTCAATCCTTTCCTCAATTCGGGATTCAAACTGGTGACTTGGGACACCATAAATCTCTCAAGTGGCGACTCTAAAATCTTAACTCCCTTTATTATGTCCTTTACAGGGTGTATTGAAAAAAGGAGGTGTGACAATAAGTTAGAGGTGGAGCTTGGTACGAGGGTGCTTGGTAATTTGGGATTGGCTTATATGTGAGTAGAGGTGTTGGGTAAGCTTGGTATTTAAGGGGAGACTTGGTCCTTTGTGCAACCATCATGGCCCCCACGTCCCTTTTCTTGGACACACCACCAGACAGTAAAGCCTTATTCGTAGCTTGCAAGGCTTCGAAATTTGTAACCATACTACTTTTAATACCTTCTTCAATTCTTTCACCTAATTTGATAATGTCGGAGAACTTGTGATTCTTAATCATTATCAGTCGTTCATAGTACTGCGGGTCCTGAGCCCGGACAAAGAACTTGTTCATTTGATCCTCTTCTAAGGCAAGTCTGACCGTAGCAGCTCCGGACCTCCAGCGAGTAGCATACTCGCGAAATGTCTCCGTGGGCTCATTCTTCAAATTCTGGATATAGAACACGTCTGGTGTGTTCTCTCTATTAAACCTGAATCTGTCCATAAAGTCAGATGCCATGCCCACCCAGCTTGACCACTTCTTGGGATCTTGGCTGATGTAGCAAGATAATGCATCTCCTTTCAAACTCCTCATGAACAGCTTCATGCGGATCCTTTCATCCTTCCCTACTCCTACCAGCTTGTCACAATATGTCCTCATATGGACCCTTGGATAACCCGTACCATCAAATATTTCGAACTTAGGAGGTTTGTACCGCTTAGGAAGTTTAACATCAGGATGTATGCAAAGGTCCTCATAGTCCAGCCCCTCGATTCCTTTGCTTCCCTCGACGCCCTGAATCCGGTTGTCAGTTTCTTAAGTTCCTCGGCCAAGTTCCTGATAAGTATATCCTTTTCATCAGACTCAGGTATGTATGAGACAGATTGGGCGGAGTGTGGCATGGTCTCCACATAGATATGATTGTTGTGGTGGCCTGGTGTATGGGTGTTTGTGGAGTTCTGAGGTTCTGGGATGAGTAGTGGAGTGTTGTTTGGGGTATGGCAGGTATTTTATTGGTTCTTTGGTGGAGTAGCATGATAGTGAGGTTCAAGATGATTCTGCTATTTTGGAATATTTTGAGAAGGTGTAGGGTTTTGAGAGTCGAGGAAGTTGATGTCTGGGATGTTGAGGGAAAATGATAGGTTTGCCATATTTCGAAACTGATCGAGCTCTTCTGGGAATTTTAACAGTTTCTGTTCAAGTTGTGAAACATTCTCGTTAGGAACCCGAATACCCTGGCCATCAGTGGCCTCTACCCGTTCATTTGTGTTCTCCTTCCTGATGTTGTTTAGATCTTCCATTTTATTCTTGCCTTTGTTTTTGCCTTTAGAGGGACTAAGAGGAGGAGCGGGTGGAGGGCCCCCTGGATCTTGTGAAGTAGGATGTTGATGCCAGCGTCAGGACCCATCTAATATTACACCCAGCAGTATTACATTACGGTTATGTCACGTTTCACAGTATGAATTTACGACGATGTTACACCCTGTAGTATTGTACGTTAAAATTTCATTTTTAGTTAACTGATGTAGACTCGGGGAAGAGATCATCTTGACGTTAGCCTACTTACATTGTTTATAGCAAGCGATAAATAAGTGTTATGAAGAATAAGGGGGTACACGGATTAAAGAAAATGAGTTTCGTTGAAAGTGGCCAATTTGGAATAAAATACGGGTCGAGCGATAATACCCGATAATTATGGACTATTGACATACAAAGTACTACATGCCCATGCTAGAATGGTATACAAGGTATATGAAAAGTGAGTAATATTTTAAGTAAGTGGGAATAATTCTCAATTTTATGGGTAATTGATTAATTATCGGGTAACAAGACATTATCCGATTAACTAATAAGTGGATAAAAATTTAATAAATTAACCACCTCACCCACGTGGCACAAGGCCACTAATTAAAGTGGATGACTCATTACATATTGGTATAGGTGTCTAAGTGACTTAAATGTGTAAGTCTTGTAAAGACTTGTAAGAATCTTATCCAAAAATCATTTAATGTCTTAGGTTCAAAAACGTCCAAGCTTCAACAACTCGTTTAAGGCTTCATTTCCAAATCAGATCAATTCTTTCCAAACTTCAACATTAATCCTTCAAAATTCTTAAGGAATCCAATCGTTTTCCTCTCAATTCCAAGGAAACCAGAAGTGTGATTTCGTTCAAAAATTTTTTAGGAACCAGAAAACAATTTTCGTCCAAACTTCAACCAATTAAGCAAATTACGTTCAACATTTTGAAGCAGAAGCAAATTTCAAATTTCAAACAAACTTCCTTCTTAGTTCGAAAGGTTATAAGACTAACTTTGATAAAGGAAACACGTTAGAAGTCAGGAGCTTCTTTCCAAGCATTTCATTTAAATTCAAAAAACGCAGAAGCTTCATTCTCTCGTTACATCATATTTCACAGAAAAGCTTCACTTCATTCGAACAGGATCAGGCATGTTATGGCTAAGCCCTTCTTTCATTTTAGCATGATCTCGCGTTACACAAGTTGCATATATTTTTGTAGCCTTGTAAGTTACAATATTCTCAGTATCAGGATTTCATATTCAATTGAGTATTGTCTTCTTCCAGTCAAGAGAGCAGAGAGTTTATATATATACAGTATTAAAAGTATTTTCATTACCATCGAGCTATAATTGATGGCCAGGCCCCTATTGGGCAACCTCTGATCAGATGGTAAGTATATACCGAGCCTACTGTGGTCGAGCGCTTATGAGTGAGCCAAGTTGGTCGAGATACAGAGCCTAGCATGGCCGAGTGCTTATGAGCGAGCCTACTACGGCAGAGCAGATATATATGTATACCGAGCCTTATAGGGCCGGACAGCTATTTTACTTACTATATTGAGAGAAGTGAGTAACTATCAGCAGGTAAGAATATCTTCAGAATAACTTTGACTTCTAGCTACTTGCAGTTATTATATTATCAATTCAGTTTCAGCTTTCAGTATATTGCCTTACATACTTAGTACATTATTTCGTACTCACATCCCTTTTCTTAGGGCGCTGCATTTCATGCGTGCAGGTAAGACAGACACACGAGTAGGTCTCTTCAATAAGTGTTGTTCGAGTTCAGCTTGATCGGTAAGCTCCGTGATTTTTGGAGTTTCCGGGTCTAGAGCCTTATGTATATCTTGTATATATACGTATATATGTCATGAGCAGGTTGGGGAGCCATTCCGATCACAGTATATCCATTAGTAGAGGCTTGTAGACATATCTTGTCAGTTAGTGCAGTATGTTGGGCTTTTAGGCCTTGTATGTATATTTGGTTGGTTTGTCAGCTGTAACAAATATGACGGCCTTGTCGGCCAAGTTTTATATTGATATTTAGTCAACATTCGTTGTCGTATTGCAATGTGGCCCATGGCCAAAAGTATGACATCATATGTTCTGAGTCCCTTAGTTGCAAGTTGGTATGCAAGGATAGGTGAGGCACTGGGTGCCGGTCTCGCCCCCCAAGTTCGAGGCGTAACAAAAGTGGTATCAGAGCAGTTCTGGCCTAAGGAGTCTACAAGCCGTGTCTAGTAGAGTCTTGTTTATGGGTGTGTCGTGCACTACACTTATAAGCAGGAGGCTATAGGGCATTTAAGATTGTTACTCTCTTTTTACTCTAATCATGTGTTAGAGCTCACTATAAGAATTTAAATTCCTAAATCCTATTCGTAATAAGACGATACCTATATCCGGAAAGAAGGTTTGAAAGAGAGATAGTTGAGAAAAAGTTGAGTCAGAGGAATTGGATTTTTGTATGAGGCCTACGATAAGTAAATATGAGGTTTTCAGCAGATCATGTGTGTACTGAAAGGTGTAAGCCTCTTGATAAGGAGCCTTAAGGCAAGAATGTCTATCCACCTCTATGGTGAAAGACAATTAGAGATTAAGAAGATAAATACAAGTTTCAGTAAGCAAAAGAAGCAAGATGAAGAAGGGTACGAGGCGCCCAGTTAATGAAGGTTAACAACGTTTATAATTGAGGTTGAGGAACACGAGATTTTTGAGTTATATCCAATAGTAACAAAGGTATATAAAATTGGCCGCACCCATTCTAGATACGCCCTATGGGGGTTAACAGAAGTAGTATAAGAAGATATGATGGATGAATTATTTGCGTTAGTTGACATTTTAGAAGGATATTACAAATATTCTAATGGATCTCTTTATGAGACACCCAGATGGTGCACTATAAAATAGTGCAGCCAGATATAAATACTATAAAAACATACACTATAAGCCTTGAAGGGATAAATATTATCTTAGTGTGGCTCGCATCCTTAGTAAAGCGAGAATGTTAAGCAACTTAAAAAGCTACTGGATGGAGAAAAGGAAAGCTAAAAGCGAAAGAATGTCGTATTGAAGTTTATAGAAGAAAAGGGAAATGCAAAAATATTAGCAGAGTAATGAGAAGAGAGATAAGGAAGCATTATGAATAAGGGTGACACGTGGATGAAAACGATAGAGTGTTACAGAACCTATGGTCAAATGAAAGAAGAGACGAAAGATGATGGGCCTTAAGACAACAAAAGAGTATAGGCCATAAGGTTATATCTTCATTTCGAGAAATAAGTTTGTGATTCTAACACGACTACCAGAGGGTAAAGTTAATCCCCAGAGTAATAGAAACCAGTATGGGCTGGTAAGCAAGATAAACGAAATATGAATCAGGGACTGAATGATTAGAAAGTACTCGACATCATGGTAATTTTAGATTTCGTTCCGGTGGTAATAAAATGAACCACAGAAGAAGATTCATGAGGAATTCACATAATGGTCATTCAGGAAGGCGCTTCCCTAAAGCAAGCAATGTTAGCAAAGTTAAACTTAAGAGACTATATGTACCAGTTACATTAAGTGTCACCCTCGCAAGTAAGGGAATTTGTCATCCATGGTATAGAAATATTGCCGCAAGGCAAGGAAGGATCATTGATGTTGAGAAACGACGCCAAAGATGAAGAGGTAAAACATCTATAAGTAGATCCTCGCGGCTTTAACTTTTAGTACACCCCTAAAGGGGGGAATATGGAGTAATGTGGCATTGAGTTAGAATTAAGTGATTCTAGTGACTATGGAATGGTAAAGGAAGAATGCGATAAATTAAAAGGGAATGAGATGACACCTATTCAAATCTTACAGATACGCTACGATTAAAAAATATTGTGCAAGCACGACGTCAAGGAAAGTAAGTAAAGGTTCCTGCCTGAGCTGTTATAAGTAAATAAGGAGCCAGTGCGAGACGCAAGTTAAAACAAGTAAATAACCCAAGAAAGATTACAAGGAATATTGATATGAGAATGGGTTGATGAGTAGTTAGTAATTGGTCAAGAAGTTCCCAGTTACGGCTAAATAGGAGGTTATAGACGAGTCATCAGTTCGTGTAAGATAAACATAGTAGAACCCAACATGGAAAATTCAGCCTCGAAGAATGTCGTTATAATACTCAAGATATATTCAAACAAAAGTCGGGTTAGCTAAAGGTACCGTATGAATGTTACGGGGATAAAAGAAAGTGCCACTGGGAAGGCAGTCAAAATATTAGTTCAGAAGCAACCATACAAGCACAAGGGCATGGGAAGTAAGCAACTACAAATGATTATAGGCAAGTAAGGACATCAAAAAAGTCCGTAATAAGCTCACAGCTTTACGAGAGTCAAGGGTTCTCCCAAAGTACTACAATGAAAGACTAGCTAAGGAGATAAGAAAGAAGGATTCAACCTAAACACGACGACCTAAAGAGGAAATGTTCGTGTAACAACAATCTCGCAACGACATTGTAAGCATTCCATAGGAAAATGGCACCTACCGTGGGTAATGAACGGGAAGTAAGAATTAAAAGTAATATTCGAGATCATATGAGTTGTATGAAAACTCTGGAAAGTGTGGGCACCAAGATAAGCTAAGTATGGACGTAACAGGGGGCAGAGAGACCAGGAAAAGCAATTGCACACGTTTAAAGAAAGTTGAGATGGAATAGAAGGAATTATTCGATCGATGATCCAGATTTAGTACGTTATGGATACACTCGAGATTTTGGAGCATTATCCAGGCAGCATATTTGTTGATAATCATACAGCCATAGAGGATTCCGATATAAGTTAAAAGAAAGAATTGAGTCCAGGACGTAGACAAAGGATTGAATTGTTAGAAGATTGTATCATGGATATTCCATAATGCCCATGGAAGGCTAAGGTAATAACTGATACCATGAGCCACAGATCGGAAGATAGCTTAAGCCTATGTAGAGTTGATCAGGAGGAAGAGGAAACTAAAGAATTATATCACCTAAGTAAATCAGGAGTTTGATTATTGGACCTAGAAAAAATTATAGAAGTTGTGCTTAAGAATGTCACAGGATCACTCTTAATATCAGACATTCAAGAGAAATAATACAACAACCATAATCTATAATGGCTCTACAAGGAAGCCAGTAAGAACAAGTACCAGCCTCATAAGAAGTCAGTACGAAGCTCCCACCGGATTATGTATGTACTAGAGGTGCTAGTATTATAATAGAGCTTCAAGTTATGGACGTAAATTACACCTAGGTAGAAGGGAGGTTATGAAAAAAATAGAAGATATGATACGAGATTTTAAGGTAAGTAAGGAAAAGGTGAACAACATACAAGATACTCAAATACATAAGGTTATGAATTGTCTGTACTGCAGAAAAGAGAATATAAGCGCGGGATTCAGTGTCCAGGAATGATAGCAGCGTCGTTAGTGGCACACCTTCCAGCCTATGGTTTCTATGTACCGAAAGGTCTAATTAGAGAGTAATATAAAAGTTAGAGATGATGTGATGTCTACATGTTCCAGAAATACATAAGGAAATCGGTCACAAGCTAAAGTATGATGTAATGATAAGGTGATAATAGGATAAATCTAGGTAATTTGGCGATTGTTTATGCTCCCGCTTGATTATGTTTCAATGTCATAGTATGGTTAATTGATTAAAATGGGCTCTAATTGTGAATTGTACATATTTCAGGACGAGGAGCCTATGTGATGCTTTAAAGAGGTGATTGGAACTATTTTTAGAGCAAGAACGATCCCTCGGAGCTGAGTATGCATGAAGACGAGGAAAAGAATCAAGGACTTACAGATCTGGGCTAGCGCGCCTACATTACGGTGATGTCACATTTCACAGCATGAAGTTGCGACGATGTTGCACCCTGAAGTATTGTATGTTAAAATTTCATTTTTATTTAACCGATGTAGACTCGGGGATGAGATCATCTTGACGTTAACGTACTTACATTGTTTATAGCAAGCGATAAATAAGTGTTATGAAGAATAAGGGGGTACACGGATTAAAGAAAATGAATTTCGTTGAAAGTGGCCAAGTTGGAATAAAATACGGGTCGAGCGATAATACCCGATAATTATGGACTAGTGGCATGCAAGGTACTACATGCCCATGCTAGAAAGGTGTATAAGGTATGTGAAAAGTAAGTAATATTTTAAATAAGTGGGAATAATTCTCAATTTTATGGGTAATTGATTAATTACCGGGTAACAGGACATTATCCGAACTAATAAGTGGATAAAAATTTAATAAATTAACCACCTCACCCACGCGGCACAAGGCCACTAATTATGGCCTAATTAAAGAGGATGACTCATTAGATATTGGTATAGGTGTCTAAGTGACTTAAATGTGTAAGTCTTGTAAAGACTTGTAAGAATCTTATCCAAAAATCATTTAATGTCTTAGGTTCATAAACGTCCAAGCTTCAACAACTCGTTTAAAGCTTCATTTCCAAATCAGATCAATTCTTTCCAAACTACGACATTAATCCTTCAAAATTCTTAAGGAATCCAAACGTTTTCCTCTCAATTCCAAGGAAACCAGAAGTGTGATTTCGTTCAAGAATTGTTTAGGAACCAGAAAACAATTTTCGTCCAAACTTCAACCAATTAAGCAAATTTCGTTCAACATTTTGAAGCGTAAGCAAATTTCAAATTTCAAACAAACTTTTCCTTCTTAGTTTGAAAGGTTATAAGACTAACTTTGATAAAGGAAACACCTTAGAAGTCAGGAGCTTCTTTCCAAGCATTTCGTTCAAATTCAAAAAACGCAGAAGCTTCATTCTCTCGTTACAGCATATTTCACAGAAGCAGAAGCTTCACTTCATTCGAACAGGAGCAGATATGTTATGGCTAAGCCCTTATTTCATTTTAGCATGATCTCGTCGTTACACAAATTACGTATATTTTTATAGACTTGTAGTTACAATATTCTCATTATTAGAATTTCATATTCAATTGAGTATTCTCTTCTTCCGGTCAAGAGAGTAGAGAGTTTATATATATACAGTATTAAAAGTATTTTCATTACCATCGAGCTATAATAGATAGGCAGGCCCCTATTGGGCAACCTCTGATCAGATGGTAAGTTATATACCGAGCCTACTGTGGCCGAGCGCTTATGAGCGAGCCCAGTTGGTCGAGATACAGAGTCTAGTATGGCCGAGCGCTTATAAGCGAGCCTACTATGGCATAGCAGATATATATGTATACCGAGCCTTATAGGGCCGGACAACTATTTTACTTACTATATTGAGAGAAGTGAGTCAGTATCAGCAGGTAAGTATATCTTCAGATTATCTTTGACTTCCAGCTACTTGCAGTTATTATATTATCAGTTCAGTTTCAGCTTTCAGTATACTGCCTTACATAATTAGTACATTACTTCGTACTGACATCCCTTTTCTGAGGGTGCTGCATTTCATGCGTGTAGGTAAGATAGATAGACAAGTATGTCTCTTCAATAAGTGTTGCCCGAGTTCAGCTTGATCGGTAAGCTCCATGCTTTTCAGAGTTTTCGAGTCTAGAGCCTTATGTATATCTTATATATATATATACGTATATATGTCATGAGTAGGTCGGAGAGCCGTTCCGATCACAGTATATCCGTTAGTAAAGGCTTGTAGACATATCTTGTCAGTTAGTGCAGTATGTTGGGCTTTCAGGCCTTGTATGTATATTTGGTTGATTTGTCAGTTGTAATAAATATTCTGGCCTTGTCAGTCAAGTTTTATATTGATATTTAGTCAGCATTCGTTGTCGTCTTGCAATATGGCCCATGGCCAAAAGTATGACATCATATGTTCAGAGTCCCTTAGTTGCAAGTTGGTACGCAAGGATAGGTGAGGCACTGGGTTCCGGTCTCGCCCCCCAAGTTCAGGGCGTGACAGCCAGAGTGCACGAACTAACCTTTAGGGAGGGAAATAATTAAAAAAAAAACAAAAATAAAAACAAAAGGTAATCAAGTCATTGAGGATTATAAAAAGTATTGCAATATTTAAACACATAGTGCGAGAATGTAAACCGTGTCCTAATTTGGGAACCTCTTTATGCCCAAGGTAGGCCTAGCGACAAATAGACTTGGAAAACTTTTAATGCCAATAAATTCTTCATTTCATAATGTAAGAACACACGAATCCCAAAACGATACTGAAATAATGATAATAATGAGTTACTATTGGCACTTGGCCTTATTATATCTTAAGAAAAAGCGAAAAATAAATTTAGCCTATTTGGTCCCAGAAGGACCTTCTTCACGTTGAATGTTCTTGATTAAATCCCCCATCTCGCGTAGGATCATTAGTAAGAACGCCTTTGCCAGATGTCTTTCTTCGTTTCCCTCAGTGCTCTGGCAATCGTTAACTCTTTTCCTCACTTTTCCTTCCAATTCTAACAAGTTGTATTCCAGATAATCTAGCTTTTCGCTAGCCTTGACAGCCCTTTCTTTCCATTCATTGATCTGATCATCTGATGAAAGATTCCTCCACCAATCTAGCAAAAGCACGGGTATGTAAACCATTCCGAAGCCGGGGACCTCGTGCCTCATTCTCTGCAAAACAAAAGGGTTAGACCTTACCCCCACCAGACTCGACTATTTAAACATTTATGATCATCATATCAGTATTTAGCTCTCCAAATACATGCACAGAACGTGGGGATGTCCGTTTTGGGTTTAGAGAAACCCAATGGACTTTTGGACAAGGCTATCTTAAAGGATCATTATGTTGACAACATAACTGACCCGACTAGGTTCGACCATGATGCATGCACAATTTAAACAGAGTATGGTTTCTATGGGATTTTAGACTGGTACCCTTGAGCGGACAACTCAAGAGGGAAGGAACGGAACTGTTGACTGCATCTCTGATCGACTAGTTTTACCGCAAATAAGCCTTTCTGAATTTAGGGGTAATGATAAAGGAAGGGCGCAACCACTCATCAAGCGTTGCTATAGTATTTTGTTTGGCACGAGTGGAGTATGATGTTAAGCATGATTATGCAATAATTAAAAGCATTTGGACATATATTTTCACGTTAAGAAAGCGATAAATACAACAGTTTTAAAATTTTAAAGCAGTTATAAAGGAAGGAAACAAGAAAGACATGTCAGTTTTGCTTTTGAAGAAGAAATTAAACGCTTAAAGGAACTAAACAAATAATTGCACATAAGGAGGGTACAAATTCACAAAAATGGTATGAAATGGTAAAAGCCTAAAAATCCTCAATGGAGTCGCCATGTTGTCGCACCCCCTTTTTCTCGCAAAATCGGATTTATGATATTTTGGGACAACTCTTCCCTTTTGGGAGAGGGATTTTCATTTTTGAAGAGTCGCCACCTAATGATTTAAGGTGCGTTAGGACACCTATAGGGTTCATTTATAACTACGTTTGGTAACCAGAGAAAGAGTAAGGGCTTGAAATTATCCTAAAGGGAAGGTGTTAGGCACCCCTCAGGATCCATTAGTGAGGTTCCCGGCCAGACAATTTTGTGTGAATTTGTATAATTAGCAAATAAACAAGTATGTCTCAAATAGTAGGGGATTTAAATACACAAATGTTTGAAAAAATAGTTAATGAAAAATAAGATTTTGAAAAGAAGTACAATCTAAGCGTGTTTATGAACATGAAGGGGTGTCCTAGGTTGGTTAGCCTATAGGATCACATCAGTACAATACCCGATAATCACTCCTCAGAAAGAGGATACTCATGGCATTAGCGCACCAGTCATCATATTCATATCTACCCTTTCTCGTCCCGTAAAATTAAAGCGGGGGTTGGTCTTGACCCCTATTGCATGCTGCTACCCGTCCATTCCTATCAGACCCGGAGGGATTTAGGACTCCTATCCTATAAAAGTGGGGGGTGGGGGGTTCTAGGCAGACCCTCAATTTTAAAGGTAAAATACTAAGGCGACATACAATAAACAAGTAGGACTTCAATTTAATGGAACATAGAAGACAAATGAATGGCTCAGATATACCTCCACATACAGTACGCATAAACAGCATGACTCATACACAATTAAGGTCTAAATTCAGACCTTAAGCATGGTATCTAAGTGATAACAACAGAGTCAGATTTGTCGCATGACTCAGAGAAGAAGTCCTAAGCGAGCTTGCCTACTAATTTTAACATACTGACAGTTAAACATTAATCACAAAGACAGTTCTTATTTTAAAGTTAATTACCTAAGACTTATCTAAGGGTAAAATAATATGCAGCAATTACCAGAATAATTAAAACAGTTTGGAAGTTATTTTACGTAGAGCATGCTGTTCTAAATGTTGCAAAGACATACACGGATTGTGACTGATTTCACTCAAACAGGATAATCAAACATGAGGCTATCTTATGTCTTTTTTCATGCATCAGTATTTTAGCTAGGTATGACTGAGTGAGTGTGAACAAGATCCTAAAATAGGGTATCTAACATGCACATATAAAAATACAAAATGACTGCGGAATTCCTAAAGCATGATTTCAGTGTGCCCAAAGAGTTATAGCATGATTTCAAAATGTGCAAGACCAACAGTTTTATATTGATGCTGTTATTTAGCCTAAAGCAAGATTTCTAAGTGGTAAGTTGATGCCAAATGAAATGCTGAAACAGTAGAACCTAAGAAGCATAGTTTCTAATACATGATATGATTTGCATGTATTGGTCCTACACATGGATTGTAATGCACACATAGAAAATGTAAACCTAAGACATGGCTTCTACCCATTGATGCTGATAACATATATAACTACCCTCCCCTTTTCACTAGCTAGCCCCAATACTTGTTTACAATAGATTATTACAGACCAATACTGAAGTGAATTATATAAGTAGAAAATAAAAAATAAAAAGTTACACTACAAAGAGCCTGAAAACAGGCCCAGATTTTCAGCACCTGATTAGGACTTCCTCTCTGAGTGATGTAATAAATCACCCCAAATGCCAAGATTGTTCCATAGCCTTTCTCATATCTGGGTGTGTCAGAGTTTCCTAAGGACCTCAAGGGATCCCGGGCAATGCTCACACCCAGACTTCATAGCCAAGACAGAGTGAGTGCAGTGTGGAAAGGCTAAATTTTATGTGTCCAAGTTCAAAGGGAGCTCAGGGGTCCCACGGTAAGGCTCACACAAAAGGGGCAGAATCTAGTGGGTCTAAGAGTAAGGTGAGAGTGCTTAACATAGGTTTAAAAGAGTTGAGTTGGAAACAATTTTGATAATGATTAGTTTGAAATAAGTTTTGAAAAGCAATAAAAGAGTTTGCCTTAGTGAAAACCAGTTTGAAGAAGAAAAGAAACAGGACAATCAACAACTCAAAACCAAATCAACATATATAGTTCAAACACAAACAGGGAAAGGAGGAATTGGGGACAAGTAGTTCATATGTGAAAGCATATTTGCACACAGGTTAACACAGAAAAGTACTACAAAACTTAAATAGTCACAGAAATAGTCTATCACATAGTGTTCATGCCAGGAGCTTAACAACATTAGATAAAAGGGTGCTAAACAGAGTTACACATTAGGTTTAGGGGAAAGTGTTCAGGATCACACAGTAACTAGGTGTCATGAACACATGCTTACAATGTGCTGGGTATTAGGGGGTAGGGCAAAATAGTAGTAGAAAATGTAAGAAAGCAGTAGACATGCTGGAGTAGACATGCTGGATTACAAGGAAGGGGTAATCACATGGCAAAATAGGCATGCTAATTGCAATGGAGACAACAGAACCACAAGTAAAAGCATAAGAGAAACAAAAGGAAGTACAATACAAATAGAGACATATTGTTTTGGATGTTGTAAGTTAAACTGAAAACATACCAGTAAAAATGAGAGAATAAGTGCAGAGTGAGGAGTGAAGAGCAGTACAATGAAGGGAAGTAGAGCAGCAGTGTGTAGAGCAGTAGAACATAGAGCAGTAGAGCAATGTAATCACTCAGTTTTGGCTGGCAGCCGACTGAGTGTCAAGTAAATAGCAAAAGAAGAAAGAGAGTATGTATGTGTGTAAGAGAGAGTTCAGAACAGTGTTCGTGTCTGGAAGTGAGAATAGATAAGAGTATATATAGTAGTTGAGAGCAGAGTAAAATAAGGTAAAGAATCAATCATTCAGTAATTAGGAAAAATTACATAATCAATCATGTATAAAATTAACAAGGTTTTTTTCTAATAAAGGGGTGACCAGTTAATGATAAAGAGCAGGGCATATAATTAAGGAAAGAAAATTAAATACTTAAGTACGGGTTAGGTAATTAAGGGTAAATGAACAAAAGTTCAATTAAGGGAACAATCAATAAGAATCAGCAAGTACCACAGTTAATCGTAAATAAGGCAAGAAATAATCAAAGGTCATAGAAATAGGAAAATAATCGGAAATCAGTATATAGGTATTACCATAGCAAATCAGTGGATAAGGATTCAAAATAATACTAATTTAGGAAAAGTGGTATAGGTTTTCCATGAATAAGCAAATAAGCCAAGTATAAACGGAAAGAATCGAATTTGAAACCCTAATAGGGGCATACTAGGGTAAAATCACAAGATATTCTAATTGAAAGAAGAAGTAATCATGTAAATCAAAGCATACAACATTTGCATGTATCAAATAACACTGACAAGTGCAGAATCCAAACAACGTGTCAAAATTGGGGGGTTTTAGCATAGGCTAGTTAGGGTTAAGGAAGAACTCAACAAAATCAATCAAAACACATAGACACAGGGGAATAAACACTTAAAACCAGAAAGCATTTTGAAGAAAAGGATTTTCAAAAACCCTAGTTTAAAAAAGAGCGACTAAAATTGAAATAGTTAGTTAAAACAAGGGATTTTTAAAGGAAAACGCTTAATAATACTCGAATCACTTCAGATCTATAAATATCTGAGAAGAATCGAAAAATAGCGAACTAGGGTTTTCGGAAAATAGTAGAGATGAAGAGAATCGGTTAAAAACTCATGGATTCAAACGAAAAACAAGAGGAAATCCTTTCTTACAAACGAAAATGGCCAGAGACAGGCCAGTAAACAAGTTTCAAACCGGAACAGGTTGGCTTTCCTTGAGATCTTCTCAAGGAATCATGAAGTCGAAGAGCCATAGGAGACCAGAGGTGGTCAGAAAAGGCACAAAAATACCATAGGAAGGAGGTTCTCGCCGATGACGGTGATTAGGGTTTGAGGTGTCTGAGAGAGAAGATAGGAGGAGAGGATTCAAAGGCGGTGCAAATGAGAGAAAGGGGTAGGGTTTGGGGGGGTTGTTGGATTAAAAAAGGAAAGTAATAAAGTGGACCGTTGATCTGGGAGATCAACGGTCGAGATTCAAACGGGTAGGTGGGTTCCGGGTTTAGGTATGGGTTAATAGGGTATGGGTCAGGTTTTTAATTGTAAAATTGGGCTGGGAATTAGGGTCCAATTTGGCTATAATTGAAAGCCACTTTGCCTATAATTTAAATAGCCCATTTAATTTATGAAAAATAGTCGATAATTTTTTAAACAATAATTTAAAATGTTAAAATAATTTAGAATGCATAATTAGAAATTTAAAAATACAGGATCCAACTTTATGCATATAAAACATAATTATATCTTAAAATGGGCTAACATTGCAATTATATGCAATTTAGCTTTAAAAATACTAAATGTAATTGCAAAAATATATAAAATTACTTTAGCCATATTTTGGCATAAATAGAAATTCAATAGATGAATTATCAAAATAATAATTTTGAAAATAATTATTGTGAATTTTATGGATAAAAAAAGGGAGAAAATAAATCAATTTAAAACCTTAAAAATTATGGAAAAATAATAAAACCTCGGGCATATATATATATATATATATATATATATATATATATATATATATATATATATATATATATGCTATTTTGAAGATATTTATGCATATCTAAAATATATTAGAAAAAATTGGGTATCAACACCGATGAATAGTTAGTAGTTGATTCAGGAAAAACCTAGTCAAGACTAGACAAGAGGTTACAGACAAATCAGCAAATCATGCAAGATAAATATAGTAAACCCTAACATGGAGAATTCATCCTCGCAGTAATGTCATTATACTACTGGAGATATATTCAAATAAGAGTCGGGTTGGTTAAAGGTACCATATGAGTGTTACGGAAATAAAAGAGAGTGTCACTAGGAAGACAATCAAAATATCAGTTCAGAAGCAACCCTAAAAGCACAAAGGCATGGAGGTAAGTAACTACGGATAAGTATAGGCAAGGAAGGACATCAGAAGGTCATTGAGTATACAATGTCATAGGCTCATAGCATTACAAGAATAAGAGGGTCTTCCCTAAGTACTACGACAAAAAACTAGCTGAGGAAATAAAGAAGAAGGCTTCAACCTAAGCACAACGACCTAAAGAGGAAATGGTCGTGTGACAACAGTCTCCAAACAACATTGTATGCACTCCTTAAGAAAGTGGAACCTACCATGGATAATGAACAAGGAGTAAAATTAGAAGTGATATTCAAGATCATATGAGTTTTATGAAATTTCAATATGTGTGGGCCCTAAGATAAGTTAAATATGGACGCAACAAGGGGGCAGAAAGACCAGGAAAAGTAATAGCCTACATTTAAAGAAAGGTAAGAGGGAAAGAAAGGAATTATTCGATTAATGATCCAGAGTTGCTTACATTGTGAACGCACTTAAGGATTCAGAGCTTTATACATACAGCATATACAGCCATAGAAGACTCTGGTATATGTTAAAAGAAAGAATTGAGCCCATGTCATAGACAAAGGATTAAATTGTTAAAGGATTGTATCATACATATTCCATAGCGCCATGAAAGGCTAAAATTAATAACGAACACCATGAGCCGTAGATCGAAAGATAGCTTAAGCCTACATAAAAGTTAATCAGAGTAAAGAGGAAACTAAAGAGTTGCATCAACTAAGTAAATCAGGAGTTTGATTATTGAACCCAGAAAATTATGGACATAGTGATTGAGAACATTGTAGAGTCACTCTTAAGATCAGAGGTCCAGTTAAAAGAATACCAGCTTCGTAAGAAGTCAGTATAAAGCTCTCAACGAATCATGTAAAAAGGTGCAAGTATTATAATAGAAGTTCAAGTTGTGGATGTGAATTCTACCTATATGGAAGGAAGGTCATGAAGGAGATAGAAGATGTGATGCGAGACTTTAAAGTAAGTAAGGTGAAGGTGAATAACGTACAAGATACTCAAATGCAGAAGGTTGTGAATTGTCCATACTTCGGATAGAAGGCTAGAAGCGCGGGGATTCAATATCTAGGAATGATAGCGGCATCGTCGGTGGCATATATCATAGCCTATGATTTCTAGGTACCAAGAGGTCTATTTAAGAGAATAAAGAAGAGTTAGAAACGATGTGATGTTTTGCTTGATGTTACATAATAACATAGGAAATCTATGGTGCAAGGAAGTTGAAGGAGGGATGCGAGTAGTATAAATGGATATGTATGGTAGGGGTGTTCATGGTTCGATTTGGATCGGTCTTTCCCTAAAAAGAAGCCAAACCAAATATATCGATTTTTCAAATATTAGAACCAAACCAAACCAATTAAGTCAGTTTTTTCTCGATTCGATTTATGTCGGGTTTTGACGGTTTTTCAATTTTTTCGGTTATTTATCGGTTTTTTCTTAAATATAAGACACATACTACCAAACACATATTCTGGCGATCACATTTTTAACGTAACACTATCAAATCAATTGCCCTTGAGAAATCTATTATTTACCAAGATATATTGATGAAAATTAAATCAAATAGTGTAATAATTTAAGGACACAATTAAAAATATATTATTTTTAACACACAATGGATTCTTACACTTAACAAAAGGAAACTATCAATCAAACTAGAATGTAAAGATAAAGAACTTACTAAAAGTGTAAACTATTAAAATTTACCATAAAACTTTTAAAACTTTGTATAAAATATACATATATATAGGTGTAATAATAAATTTAAAATAGCTACTCTTATAATCGGTTTGGTTCGATTTTTTTTCGGTTTTTTTCTGATTAAAATAAAAATCAAACCAAATTTGATCGATTTTTAAAATTCAAATTCAAAACCAAACCAAACCAAAAAGTATCAGTTTTTTTGGTAGGATTGGTTTGGTTTTTGGTTTGGTTCAATTTTTCGGGTTTTTATCAACACCCCTAATGTATGGGTCGCAAGCTAAAGTATGGTAGAGTGAGAAGGTTGTAGGAAGACAGTAGTAAGCATAAGAAATGGCGAGTGAGAAGGTGACAAGAATGGATAAGCCCTCAAGATTAAGCCCACGAAAATGAGAGAGAGCTGATGGATTCTATAAATTATATAAAGCTCAGTATAGCCTGAATGAGCTCAAAGGAGTCTAAGACTAGTAGCATTTAGAAGAAATGGAACGCTGGCCTGGTAATAAAATGAGGGTGTAATAGTGACAGATAAAGGATAATGTTGTGCATTCGTTTAAATAATGAATTGAAGAAGAAAAAAGAGAAGGAGAAAAGATTTCGCGGACGGCATGAGATTAGGATACTCCCCCCATAAGGTGAATCACATTAAGATACTATGAAATATGATTATGGAAATCACTTCAAATATTCCCCAATGCAACGTAAGCCCTAGCGGCAATATATACGTAAGAAGTTTCAAGTCTTCAAGTAGTGGATTGTAAATCAACATTAAGGTAAATCAACAATGGATAGATACAAGTTACAAAGTAGGACATGAGATTAGGTCATCATTCTTAAGACGAGTGGTAATGAAGGAGCATTAAAAGACTAAGATTTATCCTTAAAGGATAAGCAACAAAAGTAACCAGGAGTTTGGTAGCATACCTCGGTAACGATAAATTGAAGTAAGAATTATGGTATAGTATGACCTACGTAGATGCAGTGAAGTCATACGAATGGATAACCAGGTATATGAAATAAGATATAGCCATATTCGCAAGTTCTACAAAGTACCGAGCGAAGAACTTCAGTATACCTGTAGATGCCCATAGCGGCAGAGAGGCATCCTGTTAAGTCTTGTATATGTTTACAAAGTAAGGCCTAGAGATTGGCTAAAAGCTAGAGGAAAAAGGAGAGAAGAGTCGCATAGGCACACTTACAAGGTTAGTATCGTATAGGCTGCATGATAGAAGGTAGCAACAACTATGAGATTGGAAGGAATTCGATCACAATTCATGGCAAAAGGAAAAGGCCTAAATGGCAAGGAGAGTATTAAGGTATTCACAAGAGCTGTAAGTTATGAAAATGATAAAAGCATCAGTCAACATTCGAGGACGAATGTTCCAAAGGGGGGAATGATGTTACGCACGCAATATTACGATGATGTTACGCCTTACAATAATACATTACGATGATGTTACGCTTCGCAATAATAAATTACGATGATATTGCACCCTGTAGTATTGTACATTGAATTTGTCGTAACGTAATTGACATCAGTCCAAGGAAAAGATTATTTGAAGATTATAAGGATTATGCTATTTCAAACAAGTGATGAGTAAGTTCGTGAAGGTGAGAGGGGAAGCAAGTCAAAGAAAATAAATTTTCGATCAAGTTTGGCATGTTGGGATAAAATATGGGTCAATCGTTAATACCCGATATTTATGGACTAGTATCATACAATGTACCATATGACCGTGATAGTAAGATGTACAAAGTGTATTTAAAATGAGTAGAATTTTAAGTAATTTGAGATAATTCTTAATTATGTGGATAATCGGTTAATTACCGAATAATGAGAAATTACCTAATAAGTGGATACAGATTAAAAAAACCCACCCCCACCCCCACCCCCACGTGGCAGCAAGCCACTAACAAATAAATTATTCATGGTCACATTAGATTACGTGGCAACCTAATTTCAAGAAAAGCCATGTGATTAGAAAAGCTACAAGTCTTTTAATACCAAAAATGCTTATCTTCCAACATTTTGAGAGAATTGCAAAAGCTCTAATGATTCCATATGAAGCTAACGTAAAAGGCTCTAATGAATCCATATGAAGCTAACGATAAAAAGGGAAATCTGAAGCTCACGGATCTTCAATAAATCAAACAGAGATTTTGTAATTTTAAGGGAGTACGGTGTAACCCTTGTCAAGAATATCAGTATGTTAAGGTTATTCTTTCTTTCTTTTTGGCATAATCTATACGACATGAATAAAACGAGAAAATGCATAACTTCCATAAATGACTATGTTCATAGAAATACTAGAGATGATGATGTTCTTGATTCCCTATATGTCATATTATTCTATCATCTGTTCGTGGGTCTCAAAAATACGTAAGTTGGTAAAGTTTATTTCATGATATTAATCAGAGGCATAATGGTCTTATGACGTACCAAAAGATTTTATTAACATATTTTCACGTGCATTTCATGCATTTACATATGCACATTGACCCATGACCAGATGGCGTTATATACGCGTATATATATATGTATATATATGTATATGGGATATGGGAAAGGTTATATACGCACCACCACATGATCAGCTGGTTTACATTGATGATTTTGCCCATTATGATGGGATGTCCTCCGAGGCTTGATGATGTTATGAACACATGTACCTATGCACGACATTACATTCATACGTATATGCATGACACTAAAAGTATTTCATGATTTATAGAGTTATCCAGACTTACAGGTTGAGTCATTTACTCTATATGTCTTCCATGTACTTATTTATGTGCCTTACATACTCCGTACATTTTCGTATTGACGTCCTTTTTGCCTGGGGCGCTGCGTTCATGCCCGCAGGTCTCGATAAACAGGTCAAGAGTCTTCCAAGTAGGCGATCAGCTCAGCGGAAGATGTTGGTGCACTTTATTTGCTCTGGAGTTGCTTGTTTGGTCAGTATGATTTAGATGTGTATTGTTTGGTATGGCGGGGCTCTATCCCGACATTTATGACAATTATGTATCCTTGGCTTGTAGACATATGTCATGTACCTAAAATATTATGTCTTTGTCTACCTATGTTCAGTATACGAGTGGTTATTTTAGTCTTAGAGGCCCATGTGTCTTATGTATAATTTGGTATTACATGTTGTATTCTACCTATTTCACGGTAGCCTCTCCGGCTCAGTTATCTATGATAGTATGATACGAAAAAATACGTTGTGTTGGTACTCGGTTGAGTAAGATACCGAGTGCCCGTCGCGGCCCATCGGTTTGGGTGGTGACAAGTATACTTCTAAATTTCAACCTAGAAGCACAATGGAAGCATGAGAATCTTGAATTCATCGATAAAAGGTACTTACAACATTGTGATAAACCTCAAGACCATATAAACAAACCTTATGACAGGTACAAGAAAAGATACTTCAGCTGCTCAAGATAGAGTCACCATTTGTAATAGGTGCCTCGCTTAACTGTTGAGTAGAACTTGAACCATTAACTTCAGTGAGACCACCTGATTCAGAGATTTTTGTAATCCTCTGCAAGTCATCTGATATTTCTGTGGAACGAGCCATCAACTCATCATCGGTCAGCTTTTCTTTCTGAAACAAAGTCTTTTTAGGTTGTCGGATGGCTGCAGCTGCTTCTGCCATTGCAACTGGAGGTGGCTGGGGAGGAACCCAGGATCGCTGAACTGGTCGTACCTCGGCTGGTGGAGCAGTAGATCCAAACTTCTGTTCGTTCACAGCTTCGATTTCTGTTATTCTGGCATTCTTGCGTTGCCACCAAGGCGTTGAACTCTCACCATTCGTTGGATTGTTTTGATACCCATAATTCAAGCCATCGCCACTCCCTTGAGATTGGAGATGATTCCCTGAACTGTTTTGACTTTGGCCAATTTCCCAAGGCTGTTCACAATCAACATAGTAAAATCTATCACAGATTAGGCAAGGGAAAATACATCAAATAGAAAGGTCTATCACGAAGAGATAAAAACATAATTTTGTTATCCAAATCAAAGTGACCGTTGTATAAAAATCTATACAATGACGGGCATACTCCATAAACATCAAATGCAGTGATAATAACATCAGTTAAGGATCATTAATTCTGTTGCTTTAGGTTTGAGCTACAAAAAGGAAGTTTTCAAGTGGAAGATGGTGTATTAGAGTTTATCATGTTGTCCAAATGCAGGCTGCACACTGACTTATAGAAAATGGAACCAGCAGGACCAAACAAATACACGCAGCAAAAAGTTAGAATTTAAGGTTGGAGGTTCAAACAAGGAATTTCTAAGTCTCATCCGCGAAAAAATGTAAATTGTATGAATCCCAATAATGTAGGTAAAATAACGGAAAGAGGAGACCTTAGGCTTTGGACCAACACGAGGCTCTGGTACAGGCTGGTTAGGATTTGGTGGGTGGTCATTTATATCCTGCAACAAAAGACGTATACAGGTAAGAGCACAAAAAGTTCAACAAAAACTTAAAGTTATGCCTATTGGAGAAAATCAGAGGCCTGGACTCACTCGGATGTTCGAGGGCTTTTCTCCTCTTTGAATCATAGCCATGATCTACAAAATGATTGTAAAGTTAGATTAACTGATTTCCCTAACTCTTCCCAGGGAGAATCTAACATAATTTTCTAGCATCTTAATTCAGAAGAAAGCCAAACAAATTGAATGAGCTGAAAAGCCGTAAAGTTCATTTCTCCTTGTTCAACATTTCTTCCCCTCCCTTGAAAGCATGGCCCTTGAAATCAAAAGGGGCCCCCCCCCCCCCCTCTTTTCCCTTCTTCCTTTCAACAGAGTTTCAAAGGGAGCCAGACAGAAATATATAAATGATAAACTGATCTAGAAACTCTACATGATAGCAAAGTAAGGTTGACAGACTTTCAGATCAGTCATATTTGAACAGCAAAGTTGTATGCTACATTGGTTAAAAAGGTAAGATAGATGATGAACAAGAGAAGAGACAACTTATTAGTTTGGAAAATCAGTAATAACCCAGATGATGAGGAACTTACGTCCATATAAGATTTTGGGTGGGGTGCAACAGATGGTTCCACAGATGCAGGTGGTGACAAAGATCTCACTACAAAAAAGACCCGAATCACACAGAATCAACATAAAAAGAACTAGTGATATAAGAGCAATCAGCAGCTAGAAATAGAAATTAGAACCTGAACGTGCATCAACATCGAGTTCTCCATTTGCATAGGATTTCTGTACCATCAAAGAATATCAGAAAGAGAAGTTTAAAAGTCAATGAGATTAATCAAAAATAAGACGCAAGTCTATTTGTAACTATACAGCTCACCCTAGAATGGGAAACCGAAATTCTTCGATCATCTTGTTGCATGGCTGGTATTCTTCCAATAGTGCTACTTTTCCCTGAATGCACAGAAATTCCAATCAGGTACCTGGTGCTCGCTATGCATCATACCGTCCCTTTATCTTTCTTTATTTTTTGAGGTGGTTGGAGGATAAGGAATATGAAAATAGAATATTCAATCATGAATAAATGCAGGCAAAACCCTTTTCTTTGTTTCCAGTTTATCGGGACCTATGGGGCCATGGTCACTGTGATCAAGCAAATGCAGAAGTTTCCAGATTCAAATGTCTGGTCTTTTACGCTTGAGGGTCAGAACTTTTACAGAAACCACTAAAGTGATATAAACTATTAACACAGCATAAACTGCATAGAAGCCCCTCAGAATATAGCCACCATCACGAGATCTACATAGAGTGAGAGAGGAGACACTATAAATATGCACTGACACGTGCAAGCAGAAACTGGAGTGTTTAATCACATATAAATACCAAGGCCTAAAGCCAGAAAGATCTAAAGCGAAGTAGCCAAGCCTCAAAGGAAGGTGGAACCAGCAAAAGTCCCTCCCTCCCCTCCCTTTATCAAGAATGACAGGCACCTATTACTCTATAATCTCAGTAAGTGAAGCTAGAAGTCAACACATCATATCCCCATATTTTCCAAAACGCATCCGCTTTAACTTGCATGAATGTTACTTCTAATAGCAATAATTGTCAAAAGAGGCGTACTTTATACCTTAACCATTTCTTCCCAAATAGTAAGTGGAAAGGTAAAAGGAGAAAAAAGAGACAAAGTGGTAGCAGAAGCATGATCCAGAAGCAACTCTGTACTCACCTTCCAGATTTTGTAAAGCACTGCTCATTGATTTCATCTCTCGAACTTGGTAGTTTAACAGGTTTGTTAGCTCCTCAAAGTACCTTTTCTCTGTGGCGGACAGCAGGTTTAATCACCAAGAAGATTATTCATCGTAAATACTAAAGATTGGATAAGCTTAGCATTGGTATGTACTAAAGTGCAAGGAAGATAAACTGTTTCAGCATTAACAGCAGAGAACTTTACAACACACCTTCAGTTTTAGATGCCAGCATCTCCTGACTTGCACGGGCCACATCAGCAGCAGCTGCTGCAGCTGCTTTTGCAGCAAGAGCCGCTTCTTCTGCTAAACTTGGTCTTCCCTTCACAGCGCCTTTTTCATCTTCTTCTTCCATTACAACCTTGCGAATCCAAGACTTAAACCGGGGTATAATCGTGTGCTGACAAAAGCAAATCAACATTTTAAGTGGGGTGATAGTGATGCTAGCAACATAATACATAGACTAGAAGCATACTTTCCAAAGATTGATTCAGACCAAGAATTAAATCCTTGTTCAATAACATGAGTATTAGAATCTAATCGAATCAAGAAGCATACTTTCCAAAGATTGATTCAGACCAAGAATTAAATCCTTGTTCAATAACATGAGTATTAGAATCTAATCGAATCCCAGAATGGAAGAGTCAGAACAATAGATATTCGTTACTGCGTGAGTTAAGATAATAGTCTTAAAAATTGTCCTACTTATTACAGCATGAACTATTCTCAACTGTCTTAAATAGTCAAATATATCATCATGGCCACTGCTCAATCTACCATGCAAAATGTTTCACATATCAGAAAAACTTTACACTCAAGAGATACTCTTGATCAAATCAAATATATATGAACTTCTTAGGCTTGATTTAGGTTTCTCAATGACCTAAGAGGTGAAATATATTTTCACGGTGACTATTCCATCCTCGCGCAAAAAGTTTCCTACATCAGAGCAAAATCACATTCAAGAGATAATTGAACAGTCAAATATCAGCTCTTATGGATTTTTAGGCTTGCTTTAGGTTTCATTTCTATATAAGAGAAAAACACTAGTTACTTTGCTACTACAAGGTTAAACTGCCAAAAGTAAAATTTTGAACGAAAATAAAGAACTTAAACCAATTTTACAGTTTAAAACCTAATTCCATATATCTGATCAAGTAACTAAGTTTACCAAAAAGGAATTCAAGGTGCAAACCCTCAAGAAATAACTAATGCTCAACTACTACTTAACAAAAAATTCGTATGTAAGTTACCCCCATGTAGAACAAGCTTTAAGGCTACTCAAAAACCAACACTATAAGAGGAAAAGGTAAAATCGAGAAGCCTAAATGCCCTCATACTGCATTAGAAAGAAAAGCATTTAATGTTTCCACCAACTTATTGATGATCCCATAAAATAATTCATTGAACAATCCCATGGATGTGCACCATAATGATGCCAAAAACAAGGACAATCAAACAATTGAGTTTCTCTTTTGAAAAGCAATAATTGTTCACAATGAAAAGGTCGCATATCTGATACTAGTTTAAATTAAAAGGAAATAAATAGGAGGCTGCATTCACGTCCAAAGGAAAGAACTTTGAGATAAGCATGAATCTTCAGTTTTGATGGATATATTAAATTTATTTGAGAGAAAGTTTAAGAAACCCATTAAGGGTCACCAATTAAGTAGAAAATTGTGCAAAGAAAAGGTTTTGACTACAATATTCAATTAGTGGTCCTTCAGAAATCTCAACAGTTTGAAGATCCATCAGATCAAATCCTCAATTAGCCAATGACAGGATACATACTCGATTCTGCACATGTGGTAACAAGTGGCATGATAGATGGAAACTCTTTACCAAATATACCTTGAAAAGTAAAGCTGTACCAGCTCCTGAAGCAGCAAGTATACCTACAGCCATTACCGCATGACTCCAGTGGAAATGAGAGAAATATCCCATCTTTGTCATGGTATTACTATGTAAAGCTGATGCAGGCAGGAGATTCTGCGATGCAGCCAGTGTTTGAGTAGTCGACGAAGATTTCACTTTCTCATCTATCATCAAGATATCAAAGCAGCAATGTCCCAAGAGTATTATTATGTTCTCAAATTAGATCAAAAAAAAAAAAAACAACACGAAAGGTTCTTTCGAAAGAAAATTATGAATCACCTTCATTTGCAGCTACTGGCTGTGTGCTAGAAACACTTGGAGAAGAATCCTGTCATTGGGAATGTTTTTGATGTACATCATAATTTTATCCGTACATGCTTCAGTAATAATTAAGCCAAGATCGAAGGTCAAACATCAGAAAGGTACCTACCGGAACTCGACGAAATGCTTCATCTATCTCCTCCTTTGTGAGCCCCTTCCTCTCAAGGAAAGAACGCCTATACATGACTGGAGATCCGCTAACTCTTGGATGTGAAAGAAACTTGACAGCATTTTGGACTTGATCCTCCCGAACTGGTTCCGAGTTTACAAATACAGAAGCTGGAGAGTCCGCTCTTGCAGCCTCAGGCTTGTAATCAAGATTATCTTTAGCAGCTGGTTGAGAAGCGGTTGCTGCAAAATCACAAACACTGAATACAATCAGTTATAAACATCATATAGCAAATAAGAGCATTCCGAGAAGAAGAATTAGTAAAGAATTGACTAAGGTGCAGCACAACAAATAGATCTCCTTCCAAAAACAACAACAAACAAACCAGTATAATCGCACAAGTGGGGTCTAGGGAGGGTAGATAGTACGCAAACCTTACCCCTCCTACAGTGAATGTCAAGAGGTTGTTCCCAATAGACCCTCAACACAAGGAAAAATGAGAATAGAGCATTAGCAACTATCAGTAACGAGTACAAATAGATCTCCTTCCACAGATGAAAAAACTCACTTTTTTCTTGCAAGAGCTTTTAAGAGCACACTATTGACACGTGTCGTAACTTTTGTCTACTTTTTCTGAAAAAAGATAGTTCTCTCCCTCTTTGCAAAAGGAAAAAGGATAAATATTCTCCAAAGCAAGACCGTAACTCCCTCTTTCCAAAATGAAAAACGAAAAACATTGTTGGTCAAAGAAACTTCATAGACCATAATTGGATATGCAAATTGCAGACATCTAAATTCAGTCAATGGTATTCGTTCCTTCCTCCCCAGATGATGAGCATATGATAAACTAAGTGGATTCCCTGTGAAGGGAGGAAATGTTTATTTCAGGCAGCATGTTTAAATGGGCTCAGAATTAGGAAGCTTCACTTTTGGGTAGGATAAAGCATATTGCTCTCTTCCACATATAAAATCTTCTTCTCTATGAACACAGTAAACAACAACAACAACAACCCAGTGGGATCCCACAGGTGGGGTCTGGGGAGGGTAATGTGTATGCAGACTTAACCCCTACCCTCCAGGTAGGCTGTTTCCGAAAGACCCTTGGCTCGAGAGCAAGAATAAACAGTGTTGCAGCAAATGACTCTGTGTTGAGTATTAAGTGATTTCTGTTGTAGCAACGCTGCACCCTCCCTTTCAATAATTTTTAATGATTGCCATCCACCTCAGACCAGTAACCAAATTATCTAGTATCTCGATATGCAAAACATCAAACCACTCTACTCATCTGGTAATTAAGTAAAAACCCTCCACTAGTTGCTACTGAATTCAAGATACCAAAAAGAAGAAGAGCCTAAAACTGATATACAGAGTTAGCAACCTAGTGATCATAAAGTGGGAGGAGAACCGTGAGGACCCAGGTTCAAATCTCTGGGGAGGCAGACAAGACAGGTGATTTCTTTACATTTGCTTAAGCCTTAGTGCGCAGAGTTACTTGGTACCTGTGCCAAGATAACAAGTACCTGGTGGAACAATCAAAAAATAATAATACTAACTGATATACAGTGTCTGTCAGGGCAACATAAGATTCAGGAAAAAGGTCCATCAAAGTTAAAACCAATAATCAAATCCATACGATGATTCAGACTTCATAGGACAAATAAATAAAATAGCAGCAACCAAATAGCAGGTTCAAGTTCACTAAAATACTAGAGAAATCAATCAAAAAGGTAGAAGAGCAATTATTGAGATAGAAGAAGGAAAAGAAAACGTACCCTGATTTTGGGAATTGTCGTTGGGGGAAGAATCTGATTCAGTTGCCATACTCACCAACTCCTGTGAACTAAATTTTCAGGGATATGAAGATTAAAACTCCAAAATTTTGAAAAGAAAAAAAAGGAACGAATGATCGTTTTCCAATTAGTGACAGTAGAGAATTATTTAGAGCTATACATACCGGAGGTGAGATTAGTAAGGCGCCGATGCCGACAATGAAAAGGAAATCAGAACTTTTTCACCTTTAAGTGGTTTTTGCGCATATCCTAGTACTAGACATGCCCTGTTTGGTCTGAATGAAATTGATAGGAATATTAATGGTAAAGATTAAAAACAAATCTTTTTAGATAATATGAGTCAATCTTCTCCTTTTTTTCTTTTTTTTTTTTTCTTCTTTTGCCCCCTTTTCTTTTTTCCCTTATTCTTCTGTATTTTCTCCTGTTTGCCTTTCCCATTCTACATTTTAATTTAAGTCCTGATTTGGTCAAAAAAGGAAAATATGCCGTCCTTATTCCTTTACAAATTTTTCTCTTCAAGGTTGAAAAAGAAAAACGTATGCCACTATAGAAATTAGTAATTGAAATAAGTGCATATTTATTTTTTTTTAGATTAAGACGTCTGAATCTGAATACACATCTGAATATTAAGATGCGTATTAAGATTAAGACATATGAATTTGAATATTAAGATTCGAATTCTAAATAATTAAGACTATTTGATTTTTAACATCTGAATATATAAAATTTATTTTATTTGAAAATTCATACGAAATACTAATTAATCTAATATTTTATCAATAAAATATAGATATTTTTTAAATATAATAGTTGTTGCAGTGATGGCTAACGGCAGTGCTCCTGAATGTTGATTAGAGGCAGTAGTTGGTGGTAGTTTTGATTCATGGTAGTGGTTCAGGGTTGTACCTAGTGGTGATTGGTAGTGGTGGGGACTATGATTGAGGATGGTCGTGGTGGGTGGTGATAGTTAATAATAGCGGGTGGTGGTAGTTGTGATTGAAGATGGTGGTGGTGGGTGGTGATAGTTAATAATGATGGACAATGCCGCTATGGTTGTTGATGGTGATGGGGTGGTTAGTTGTGTTAGTTGAGGTAAATAAGTGTTGGTTGCGGTTGAGAATGATGGTGGTGTGAGTGGTAGGGATGGTGAGTGGTGATAGTCGATAATGGTGGTGACTATGATTGAGGATGATGGTGGTGGTGGGTGGTAGTTAATAATGGTAGGCGATGACGGCAGTTAATAATGAATATGGATGATAGGATCTTAATGAAATTAAGTCTCTGTTATAGATTTTAATCATACAGACCTATTCAGACTCATTAAGTGGATGAGAAGTAAAAAAACAAACACATTTAATAATTAAGATTCATACTTTAAAAATAAACCGACTTAATATTGCAAATCTGAATAATTAAAATCTATACCTCAATTAAGTGCAAACAAATGAGAGCCTAAATGGCCAAAGTGTACGAACAGGGGGTACTCTTGGAATTGTAAATTTCTTTAGGGATAAATTGGTATTACTCCATCCATTTGTAAAGACAACTTTTCTCTCCCTGTACTCTCAAACTTTCTATTTTCAGAAGCCCTCGCTCAATCAATAAATCTGGGTTTCCATACTTGCTCAAGGTACATCCTTCTTCTCTTGACAATATCTCTTTTTATTTTTTTTCAAAAGATTTTTTTTCTTAGTTCACATTGTCGTTAATTTAAGCTACTTTTTTTTTTCGTTTTCTGTGTTAAAATTTGAGTTTTGCTCTTTGTTTGGTGAGTTTTGTTTCCTCTTCTTTTCGTGGGATCTGTTAGTTTTTTTTTTTTAATGTTTTTTTGGGTTGTTCTTATTGAATTTTCTACATGCATGTCAGTAATTTGGTCTGATTAATCTACTCCTACATGTTTGGAAATACATATTTAAAACTTTATTTCAGTAATGCATTTGGTTGAAGTTCTGAATTATTCTGTCCTAATTGACCCAAGATTATTTGCCATGGACAAGTCGATGTATCTGTAGTGTTTGTACTAAGCGTTTCACCTCTAATAAGCCAATATGTTCTTTTTGTTTTCAAATTTGTAAGAAAGATTTTCTTTTTTTTGAATGCAAAGGGGAAAAATGGTTTTTTGCTAGATATGATTATTGAACATTTAGATACTACATTTTAGGCATAATGGACAAAGGATAATAATGTGAAATTCAAGAAATTGAAGAACTTGATTGATTGATGTGGGTCTATTCTACAAAAATACGGTTTTTTATTAAAAGAATTCTACTTGGAGTAGAGAAATGTTTGTCTTAATTGAAATTTGTTTAGTTTTTTGAAGTATACAAAGTCTGATCATAGCATGTGTATGGGATGTGAAAAGATGCTAACTTATTTGATTGTGTTTATCTACTTTCGGACTCAATTCTACTGCAAAAGATTGGTATGTGGTATATTAGAATGTGCATGATCCGTATCAAATTGCTTTACAGACTACATATGACAAACTCTGTGTTGAGTCCAAAAGGTGTATCTTTTACTGGACTACATTGGTGAACTATATGCGTGCATTATTTGATTGCATATGTTTCATTTGCAGTTTGCTAATATCAGTCTAACTTTGTGTTAACACGAAAAAAGTAAGTAGTATAATATATAGGTTTTTCAGAATTAAACAGACTTATCAATATTACTCTAACGAAGTAATAAACTATTTGGAACAGAGATGCTCACAAACGAAGATATTGTGTTGCGTAGACTACAAAAGACTAAGGAACAACGACTCGCTTATAGAAATTCGCGACGTCGCACTAGATATGCACAAATGACACCCGAGAGAAAACAATCATTTTTGTTGCAACTGCAAGCTAAAAGAGCTGAATCAAAAAGGCGGCGACTTTCTCATCTTTCAAGTAATGCACCATTTTCGATGGAAATTGATCCTCCGTTAGCTTCTGAAGAAGGTTAGAAAAGTGTATTGCTGCTAGCTTCTGAGTAATGTGGTATGTGTATATATATTGGTATTCTTTGGTGCAGAAATATCTACAATTATTAAAGTTACTTTATCTTTCATTTATTAGGTCATGATTCTGCAGCTACAAATATACCAATTATTGTCGACGAAGAAAATAATATGAATGATCGCAGCTCCATCCTTGAAATCCGTGAGTCCAAAGTTAATACTTCAAATATTCCAACTATAAATATTCCAGTGTCAGGATCAGGATCAACATCCGGTGCATTTGGAAAAGTTTTAACTCCAGCAGTTACTCTAGATAGAGGTATGTATCTATCTGCTAAGCCAATAATCTCATATTACTATCTCTTTCTTTTATTAGGTTGAGCTTAATTGGAAATTTGGAGCTTATAATTTGATCCAAGCTCAACCTTGATGATTTTCTATGAATTTAATAAGGAAAAAGAATTTGAAGAGTTTTCTATTTCTCCAGAAGTGTTTTCCTTAAAACATAAAATTGGGTTCTTGATATTTAGTATTTGAAGGAAGACCAAAAATAAAAAGAAAATATTAGATGGAAGATAACCACTACCAATCAAAGTAGTAGTTTGTTCCAGCTTCCTAAGCTGTCGAGATAACGACTCCCACATTCATATTCAAATGTGGTAATGAATCGGGTTTTTATTAATTAAATCTTTTGAGACCTGAACTGTTGAGTGGAGCTAGGTTAACTTGCAGCGCTATTTCTTATATCCTGCGTGTTTCTTTTAGCCCTGTTAGTAGCATGGTTAATCTTGTCATCATTTGCAGGAGCCTCTGCTGCAGCAGTCCAACCGTTTGTTTTGACCAATACTCAACAACCTAATGGAATGCCTGATGATGAATTAAATTCCATCACCACACCTAAGCAGAGTCCTGCACTACCATTTAAGAAGAACTCCAATCTTTGGAAAGTATTCGAATCTATAAATGAATTCGCAAAACTTCCACGAAGTCCACATTTTTCACCCTTGGCACAATATGAGGAGGAGAAACGAGAAGAAGCAGCTTTACAGCTGATGATAAAGTATGTTCTTGTTGTTGAGAGGATACCAGAGTTAACAATTGCTGAACTTAGTAATTCAACTCTCATTAACGACTTGCTTGCATCGTTTAAGGACTTGGAGGAGTATGGATTTGATGTAATGCCTATTAAACGTCATTTGAATGATTTGCTGTTGGAGAACGAGAAGAAAGCTCAGCTTCGAGGCAAGTTGGAAGAAGTAGAGGGCAGAATCAGAAATCACAATCTTAAGAAAGCGAAAACTGAAAACGAGATTGACAAGATTGGTATGAAGATAAAAGATTTAGAGAAAGAACTTATGTCAACCAAGGAAGAATATATTTTAGCCAAGAACGGGAAAGAGACAAAGGATCGCGATATCATGGTATTGAGATCTGAAAGGGGTGTCATTTGTGATGATATTCTTCATCTCCAGCTTGATAACGAAAGGATAGTAGCTTCAATCAAGCAAACCTAGAATTTGTTTATAAATGGACAAATTCAATTTCAGTTTTTGTAAATACTGAACTTCAATGTAAATATTTAGGGTGAAAAACAGTTCCCCCCTCCAACTTTGACTTAAAAATCAAACACCTTCCAGAATGGTTCAAGCAACAAGTAAGGAGTAATTAAGGATATAAAAAGTTAAGAAAATTTTACTCAACTGAGAAGAGATTTACCAGATACGCCACACTCCTTTCTACATAGGGATAGCAAACTGGGCGGTGCGGGTTTAAGGCTATGCAGGGCTGGACGGGGTTTAAATTTATGCAAGGCGGGTTAAAATACTTTTTATAAATGGGATTTTTACGTACCTATATCATATACCAAACCTTATTACCTTCATTGTTTAAGGATTGTGTTAATTACATTTAAGCATACCAAATTACCATTTATATATCATAATTCAAATTAAGAGTATAATTATTCCTTCATTTATTGTAGGCGTGATTTTAGGACCGTATTAATGCTCCATTTATATTAGGCGTTAATTTAGGAGCGTATCTTCCCACTTTCTCTTTCCTTTCATCTCTTTCCTTGCAAAGATTAAAGAAGAGAACGCCGAGTAGTATTACTTTTATCAGTTCTTGAATATCTTTTGCAGACACCTTCTTCTGCAATCCCAAAACAATTAAAAAAAATATTAGTTATGTTCACTAGAAACAAAAGAATTAAAAGAATTCATAATACTTTGTTAAAAGAATTAACAAATATAAATGATTCTAACATAGGGGCTCAGTAGAGTTCCTGTCAGTACTTTTTTATCCACTG
>MU708774.1:51236-64066 GCA_026770625.1 Nicotiana glauca | reverse complement strand
AAAATACTCCAGTATATTATGCTGGAGTTCCATCATAAGTATACTTGAACTCCAATATATTATATTGGAGTTCCAGGATAGTATGCTGGAACTCCAGCATAATATGATGGAGTTCCAGCATAAATACACTAGAACTCCAGCATAATATACTGGAGTTCCAACAAGTATAATGGTCCAGTATAATATACTGGAGTTTGGAGCAACAGTGCTCCAGTCTCCAGTATATTATACTGGACCATTATACTTGTTGGAACTCCAGTATATTATGCTGGAGTTCATACACAAGTGCACCGAACTCCAGTATATTATGCTGGACAGGTCTTTATTGCTATAAAACGGTGGCAATTTTTCATTGACTTGGTAAACGCTGGCTATTTTTGATTGACCAGTCCGAAAACTGGCTATACTGTGAAATTTTGGATGATTTTTAAAAATAGCCAGATTTACAACTGACCGTTCAAAAATAGCTCAATTTCAAAAGTAATCGAAATTTAGCCACTTTTTATGTAAAGATAAATCTGAGCGAAAACACTGTTCAAAACCCGGAAAATACTCCAGTATATTATGCTGGAGTTCCAACATAAGTATACTTGAACTCCAGTATATTATACTGGAGTTCTAGGATAGTATGCTGGAACTCCAGCATAATATGATGGAGTTCCAGCATAAATGCACTAGAACTCCAACATAATATACTGGAGTTCCAACATAAATACACTAGAACTCCAGCATAATATACTGGAGTTCCAGCAAGTATAATGGTCCAGTATAATATACTAGAGTTTGGAGCACAAGTGCTCCAGTCTCCAGTATATTATACTGGAGCCAGCAAAGTATACCGGTCCAGCATAATATGTTGGAGTTCATACACAAGTGCACTGAACTCCAGTATATTATGCTGGACCGGTCTCTATTGCAGCAAAACGATGGCTATTTTTCATTGACTTAGTAAACGCTGACTATTTTTGATTGACCAGTTCGAAAATTGGCTATACCGTGAAATTTTGGCTTCATTAAGGGGTATTAGAAATAGTATTACAGTAACGTGAATATTATTTTACAATGAATACTAAATTAATACACTAAGGGATCATTAGCATTTTTCACAATGAGTAGCAAATACTTGCTTTTCTTTTTTACTTGAGATTCAGCACATAAGAAACAAAAAAAGGTTCAAATTTTTGGTTGATTAGATTGAATTCCAGCCAAAATATAAAAGGGAAATAAGCAAACAAAATGGAATATATATATATATATATTCCATTTTGTTTGCTTATTTCCCTTTTACATTTTGGCTGGAATTCAATTTAATCAACCAAAAATGTTGATTATATATATATAATTGTTGTGCCCAGTTGTAACTCTGTTGGATCTCAACCCCGCTCCACCATGCACCACATATATATATATATATATATATATATATATATATATATATATATATATATATATATATATATATATATATATATATATGTGTGTGTGTGTGTGTGTGGTGCTAGGTGGAGTGGGTGGACGCGGGTCTATGTGAGGCCAGGTGGACGAGGATGAAAATGCTATGCGGGGACAGGGCGGGTTGAGATCTTCGCGGGTTTACCGCATCATTTGCCATCCCTATTCCACGTGGCTAAAATAAATAAAAATAAAAATAACCTAATCTAAAAGCGCACATTTATCCTAGTCTTCAAAGGACTAAATTAAAACCAAATTCTACCGCCAAAGAGTTGTTAGTTTGGACGAGTTTTATCTAGAACAAAGTCATTGTAGTCTATTACATATTGAGGAATAAGCACCGGGCTCTCTAACCAAAAAGACTTATTTCATCATTATTGTGTAAAAGTATCCACTTGAGGAGATTAGATCTAATTCTCTTTCAATTATTTTTGGATGTTCAGGAAGGATAACTCTTTATCTGACACATCCTGCTAATGTGATGACTTATAACAGCAAAGGCCGGGCAGTCCGATGCACTAGGCATTCCGTATTCACGTAGGGTCTATGGAAGGGCCGCACTCCAACGGGTGTGATAGACAGTCTACTCTAATGCAAGTATTAGTGGCTAGGTACACGGCTCTAACCCGCAACATATAAGTCACGTGACTCTCTTTCACTTGTGACAGCAAAAGTTTTGTTATTTATTGTTGATCTTGACGAAGGAACCACTAGAAGAAAAGGATATTAGCGTATTTCATACAAAGTAGATAAAAGATGAGTTCACCACAACAATAAATCTGAAATATCTATCCCTCAATGATTGAAAGCTTGGCTAAAGAAGATAAGTTTTCTCTAAGCATTCAGAGAGAAATTTACCATTGAAAATCATGTCCCTACAAATCTAAACCGAGTGTAGAGACAGAAGACCTAAATAAATGACCCACCATCTACTATGTATTTGCTCTGTAGTAAAAGCAAAGGTATGGGGGACCAATATATGTAAGTTGCATTGTAACATGATCATAAGATCTAAAAGAACATGGAGCCACCCCACCATTTGTAGCTGGAATAGATGTGGACGCTTTAGCTCTTTATTATCTTTGTCGCCTCCTCCGCCGTTCTATTCTTTTTCTTCTTTCTCTTCACCTAACATCAATCCTCTTTTATTTGACTTTTCCTCATTTCCAGCTAGAGAACTACTTATGTTTTTAATTAAACTAAGCTTACAGAAATATAAACAAGTAAATACAGATTTAAAGAGTATGTTTTATGCTATTTTTGACATAGGTCTATGTTGTAGTATGTTTATTACCTGCATTAAGGAATTCACTATAAAGGAACTCTAAGTTGGCATTTCTATTTCGGTAAGAAAATCATACAACAACAATATACCCAATATAGTTCCATAAATAGGGTGTGGGAAGAGTAGTGTGTACGCAGACGTTACCCCTACGGAGATTTAAAGAGACAAGGTAAGAAAAACTTACGCAAAAGAAAAATCAAGAACTTTTTTTTGCATTTGTTAGATCTTTAGAAATGGAAAGATGAGTATTGACAACTGTATACATTCCAAATCCACCAACCAATCTCTCATGATTGCTGAATCATGGAGTTGGTTGAGTGCCAACCAGATAGTATTCATGTATTGGCGTTTATCTGTTATTGTTATTGGAACATAGAGTGACATGGACAATAAAGATTCATGTAGCGGATTCCTAACTTGCTTGGTGTCCGCCATATTCGGCTGTTATGTGAAAAATACAAATATACTCCTCTGCTATTCGATTAGTTGTAACTGTATGCATATTATTTTTTTCAGGGGTGGGTGGGGAGAAGCATAATCAGAACTTTAGTTACATGAATACCCTAATCTAATTGAACTGTAAACAACTTTATTCTTTAGAATGCTCAAAAAACAGCGATGCTGTAAAAAGTATTATTCGTTCCTTCTATAAGATGTACAAATGATTACAGAGTTACAACTGGGCACAATAAATTTATCAATAAAAATAAAAACAAAACAAGACCAGTTTTGACCAATACAATAACAAATTTTGTCACCAAAGACGCCCATTCAGCATTATGCCAATCAACGTCAGAACAAGAATCCGATTAACAAAACCTTCACCTATACCTTTTTCTTTCTTTTTCTTGACTCTTGAATAAATATACTCAAAATATAAAATTTCATGTACATTGTTTCATAATCATACTTTAATGCCATCATTATTTATAGTATTAGGACGGTGATTAGCGTCGAGTAGATTCTCCAGTGATCTGGCTTTTCTATTTCGAGACCTGCCAGCCTCCTTCAATAGCTCAGCTAACCTCTTCTTTTCATCATCGACGTCTGGATTAGCCGTCCCTAGCTTTTCCTCTCTCACCCCAACAATGTATTCCAGTATTTCAATAGCTTCATCCAACCTGCAAAGAGCATCAACATCATCAATGCAGCTAGAAAAAGCACTGAAGATTACAGCATCATGATTCATAACAAATAAGAAAATATTTGTGTTGCCAATAAATACTTCTAAGCAGATGCTTTCTCCTAGCTAAAGAAAATAAACATGGTGTTGATTAGCAAAATTTTTGATAAATTATAGCCCACCTAGTCTAGCATGCAAGATCGTAAAGCAGCAGAAAAAATTCAAACATATTTCAGGTAATACAAAACAAGTCAGCTGTTTAAGTTCTCAAAAGCATAACAAATAACACCAAGTAACTAACAAACTAATACGGAGCTACAACAAAAGGAATTGCAAAGTTTGAAGATGCAGCATACCTGCCAACAGCATCATAGGTGCCAGCAAGGTTGCTATACACTCCCAATGTCTCGGGGTGATACGGTCCATATTCTTGCTCCAAAATTCCCCTTGCTTCTTCAAACAACTCGACTGCCTCATTTATCGCATAACGCTGTACACAAGCAAGCCCCATTTGATTAAGGGCAATTCCGAAGAAGGCTGACTTCTTTTCTCCACTTGCTCTGAGCTTTGAAATTGCATTTTTAAAGGAGTTATAAGATTCAGAATATTTTCCTAACATATAATAGATTACCCCCATTTGGGCTTCAATTCCCGCTATGGTATTCTGCTGCCCAGGGGCATTGTTATAAATCTTTAACGCTCTCTGTAGCAACTTGAGCGCCTGATCAAGCTCACTCATCGACTCATAAATGGCAGAAACATCCGTAAGACCACAAGCAATCTCCTCTGGAGCAATCCCAGGTATGGGCTTCCCATATATCCTGAGGGCATTCTCACAGTATGACTTTGAGTCCCTTAGCTTTCCCGTCCTGTTGTACAAGTCAGCCAAACGGACAAAAACGGAAGCAACAGCAGGATGGTTTTCTCCTTTGCTAGACTTGAGAGCTGTGAGTGCCTTTTGGTAAGCGAAAATGGCTTCATCATACCTGTTCAGAGACAAATATGTGTCTCCAATGCTACAATCAACAGATGCCACCTCCGCTTCTTGCCCATTGGCCACCATCGCCATACTAGCCAAAACAAGATGCTCGAGAGCAGCCTCATGGTCTCCTTTTGACTCACAAATTAGTCCCATCAGCCTCCTGTCTGCTGCCTCCTCTAGGGAAGGTGGTGAACCATTCTCTTTATGTATGTCAAGAGCCAACTGACACAGCTTCTCAGCTTGATCAAACTCCAAAGCCTGAACATGAGCTTCAGCTAGATATCGACAGGTCTCACCGACTCTGGGGTCACTATCTCCCAATACTTGCCTTTGTATTTCCAGACCGGTGGCATAAGAAATAATTGAGTTCTCAAGTTGGCCCAACATTGCATAAGTATCACCCAATTGCATGTAACCAGCAAATTTGGCAAGGGCATGTTCTTGACCTTCTTCAACCACCGGAATTTCCAACGACTGCTCTAGCAGTGGAATGGCATCATTGTACTGCCCCAAATTACAGTATATTGCTGCAGTCACATGCAAACACATGACCACATCCAAACTAGGCTTTCCATTGGCACATTTCTCAAATGACTTTGCCGCTCGATGAGCCAAGTCAAGAGCCTTATGGGGATTATCCCCACCAGAAATCAGGTCTCTTGCTTGCTTAAGAAGGAAAGGGCCAAGGTCAGGATTGTCTAAACCTGAATCAGATGAATCCTCAGTTCCATTCTTCAATTTTGATCCCGAAGCAGGTGAACTCTTTTTGCTCCTTGATGTACCTCCCACAACTGCCTTCCTAGAATTATTTGCATTTTTCTTTTCAATGGAAGGTTTCCTCCCCTTTGGATTCGATTTTGCTGAAGTTTCTGATTCCAACTCCAACTGGGAGGGTGTCTTGGGTTGCCCTGAAGAAGGGGTCTTTGCACTTGAGGATAGGGAATTATCCAACTTCACGTCAGAAGAGGTTTCCTTCTTAGAGCCAGAATCGCAGATAGATTCATCACTCTCTGGCTTTTGCACTTCCTCATCCTCCTCAATTATCTCTACTTCCCTCATTTCTCCGCCCACAAGATGGCGAAGCTCTGAGTCAATCCTGGATTCATCACCATCTGATCCATAACTAGGCCTAGATGGAGATTGATCAGAGCTCTGCATCTCACACACATTCTCATAGAGCTCCTCAATGGAGGGCTCAACCACCCCATCAGCTGCATACTCCGCACCCCCGTTCGGAGGATTTTGAGGATTCAAAGCACCCTCAGGGGACTCATTCACAACTGCATTCTCTTTACAAGGTGTTGAATTTCCATTTTCCTTCAATTCTTTAACCTCAACTTCTTCATGAATTTCATCCATAACAACTCCAGGCATCTTCAAGACCACAAAATAAACAAACACAGCGCCTCCAATAAATTAAATAAATTACCTGCAAATGCAAACTCTTTTTAGGTTAATTCCCTGAGCAGATCCAGCATATGCGACATGTTCTATGATATGCCACAATAAGTTGACCTTTCAACCTTGTCCACACACAAGACTACATGGATAAAAACTTGATCTTTTTAACAGATCTTAGCATATTAACAAACGCCAGCTACAGCAAGAATCAAGACAAAAGAAGCATGAACTAAAACAATCCATCTAAAAGCATGGACCCAATTCAAAGCAAAGGCAGTAATCACATATAAATGGAACAGAAAGGGAATTGAATACAGGTTGACTACTAACAGCCAAAGAAATAAAAAACAGAGAGAATAAGAGAGAGTCATACCTTATTAGAAAGAACCCATAAGAGGGGGCAGTAAAGAGGAAGTGCTGCTCAGAAAGTTATATAGGCAAAAAAATACAAAGTGCAAAGGAAAAAATACTTTACTATCTTATTGGTGGGGCTGGAATCAGTGTTAGATGAAGAGGATAGAAAAAGACGGAATGTGGAGATTTAAGAAAAGAGTGAGGACATAGTTGGTAAAAAGAGGGACTTAATATAAGTAGAAAAAAAAAAAAAAAAAAGAAGGAAGGAGGGGGTGAATTATTGTACTCCTTATTTAAGGTTAAAGTTGCAGAGGTGGAATGTCAGAGAAACGGAGAAGGCGACTTCTCCCCAAACTTTGGTCTGCTACTGCCCCTCTGTTTCCAACTGGGCTGCCTTTATCTGGGTCTTTACCACGTGGCTACGAGCGAATTGACGGATTTACCCCTTATTTATTCAAGAACTAAAACAAATAGATATATAGTAATAATTTAAAAAATAAGTTAGCAAATTTTTAAATTTACTGCTGTTGCTTCAATCAGTATAAACTATAAAGGGTATCCGGATGTGCAAAGAATCTCATATTCAAGGGCCGCATTTTAAGAGTGATTTAGACGGTCTAACCTGATGCAAGTATTAGTGGCTAATTCCACGTATCGAGTGATATACTATAAGTCATATGAAGTGGCTGATACCACGTGTCAAGTGATATACTATAAGTCATACGAAGACAACTTAACTATTGCCCCAATGCTCCTCTTCTGCTTCAATTAGTGTACTGTTATTTAAATGAGATGTTCAAGAGAGAGCGCTACAAAATAATTTAGACAAATATGAATATATGTTTATTAAATATTTTTGTTAGGGAATCTGCAAAAAAACTGATAACATAAAAGGGTGGTAGTATTGCATTAAAACTTTTGAAAATTGATAAAGAATTACTCTCTCTGGTTCATAATAATCGATCGTTGTTGACACACTCATTAAGAAAATACGAAAATCTATACAAAAATACCATGTATGACTAAACTACTCTTAATTAAATATTTAATATGAGGAGTAAGAAAACTTTTTAGGGATATATAGATAAGGATAATTTTATAAAAATAAATTGAATTCTCAATTAATTATATAAATGAACACTTATTTTGAACCAAAATAAAAAGGTAAATTGAATTGAAAGGAAACAGTAAAATATTATCAACTTGGCTAGACCACAAGAGTTTAATAATGATTTCTAAATAGTTGATGCATTGTGATTTGCGTTGGAATTAGTCATAGAAACTAGAGTCAAAAAATAATGTATGATATCTTTATATGACACTTAAAAGGGGCTGTGGGAGGGGTAAACAAGTAATTTTATCGAGTCGACTGAAGATCAACTTGCCTCTTTCTTTTCTTTTCTTTTTGTTTTATTTTATTTTTGCATTTTTGAGTTCAAATGTTTCATGTCATGATAAAATAATAAGACTAGGGTTAGAAGTACCTTCTAAGTTTGTCTTACATTTGCATGTCCATCTTGTCTTCCAAACCTGTTAACCTTCGGTGGTTACAATGCACGTCCATTTCCCTTTGCTCCTTTCCCATTCCACTTTTTCTCCTTTGATCTTTTTTTGTGTGTGGATATATTGTCGTTTTGTTAATACTCTCTCCGATTCCAAATGTTAGTCATTTTGACATACAGAATTTGTCTTTAAAATATTTAAACTTTTTAAAAATAACAAGTTATTTTTTTAGATTTGCGCTTAATGTTCTTTTCTTTTCCTAAGTCCTTAACGTTCTCATTGGTGTAATATTAATTAAGTAAATTGCTTGGAATAGGTAAATGAGTTTAGGCCAAAAAAATTTATGATTAATGCTATTATTAGGAGCCCGTTTGGATTGGCTTAAAAAAAGTGGTTTTTAAGCATAAGTGCTAGAGCTTGTTTTATAAATAAGCAGTTACGTGTTTAGATAAAAGTGCTGAAAGTGAAAAAAAGTTATTAAAGTGTTTGGTAAACAAGTGCTGGCAAGCATTTTTTCTTTTAAAATGACTAAAATATCCTTAAAGCTGATAACACTAAAAATAAGCTTATTATTACAAGTTTTCAATGCTAAATTGATTCCTATACAAATTAATTTATGTTTAGTTCTCATAATATTCCACTGCTAGAAAAACGAATTGGATAGTTTTGACACCAAATTAAAAGTCTTTGTTAACTCAAGTTTCTTTTATTTCCAATTACAGAAGTTTTCCGTTTGGATGCCAAATATAAAAAAGAATAGCACCAAACTCTCTAGTAACAACTCATGGCTCTGCTTAAAACATGGGATAATCTGGATATTCCCATACCTCAAAGAAAAAGCATAAGGAAAGAATAATAAACTTACAACAAGGATCTATTTCCATTAAAAACTTAAACGAAAATATAGAACAACTGAAGATGAAGGAGAAGAAGAATAAAGAAGATGAACAGAAAGCGGGAGTAATTCAATGTTTCAAGATTTATTTGATGAGGGTAGTTTTGGGATTTGCAAAAGTTATAAGGGACAAACAGGTAATTTTTTTGATCAACATAAGATGGCTTTCAAGCCAAAAATGGAGAAGTTAGGATCAGCCAACGGGTGGCTTTTGCCTTTTTTTAAGTCATCTTTAACTTTTTTAAAGTTGTTTTCCTTTTTGCCAAATACTCCCAACAGTTGAAAATGGCTTAAAAGCTGGTCAAACCAGCTTTTAAGCCAATCCAAACATGCTCTAAATATTTCTTAAAGGGTGTGTGAGAACTTCTAAAATTGATACTTCAACCGGGACTGGATGTAGTATTTAATCGGGGGGGGAGGGAGGGGGGAGGAAGAGGAAATAGTTTTTGTGGTTAAAGTAAATAAAAGAACAACAACTCTACATGTATCAGCTATCCAACTAGATATTATGACTAAGGGGAGAATCTTAAACAGGCAGCAACAACAACTGATACAACCAGTTACAAAGGATGAAATATATCAACTTTTGTACAGCATAGAGAATCAGAAAGCTCCAGGTATTGATGGTTTTAATTCTTGCTTCTTTAAGAAAGCATGGTCAATTGTGAGGAATGACATATCAGAGGCTATTATTAGATTCTTTACTACATCTGAGATGTTTTTGCCAATAAATTGCACTCTTGTAACTCTTATTCCAAAAGTTAAACATCCTTCAACAGTTAAAGACCTATCTCATGTTGCACAGTGGTGTACAAGATAATCTCCAAGATATTGACGGCAAGACTGTAAGGTGTCATGGATTATCTGGTTGACAAAAGCCAAGCTGTATTTGTGCCGGGAGGATGACCTCTGATAATATTGTGCTAAGTGAATTGATATAAGGGTATGGTAGAAAGGGCATTTCCCCTAGGTGCATGATAAAGCTAGATATGCAGAAGGATTATGACTCTGTAGAATGGGTGTTCCTTGAACAAGTATTGAATAGCCTGAATTTGCCTGAGATCTTTGTTCAGTAGATGACAAATTGTGTTAGCACTGTGTCCTACTCTGTATTGATAAATAGTAAACCAACCAAGCCTTTTCCTGTCAAGAAGGGTCTTAGACAAGGAGATCCTCTGTCTCTATTTTTATTTATTTTAGCTATGGAATACTTGAGTAGTCTCTTAAAAACCTTGCAATTGAACCCTGATTTTAATTATCATCCTAGATGCACAAAGCTACAGGTGATCCAATTGGGATTTGCTGATGACCTACTCCTTTTTTGTAGAGGGGATGTGATATTTGTCAAGCTACTACATGATTGTTTCATTAAGTTCTCCAATACGTCTGGTTTGATAGCAAATAGGGATAAGAGCTCCATTTATTTTGGAGGGGTAAGCTTGGAGATACAACAAGAGATCTTGAGCATGTTAGGATATACTAAAGGAGACCCACCTTTCAAATACTTAGGAGTTCCTTTGAGTTCAAAAAAGATGTCTATTATTCAATATCAACCTCTTTTGGAAAGGATGATGGGAAGAATTATATCATGGACTTCTAAGAACTAATCTTATTCAGAAAGGGTACTATTGATTAAAAATACTTTCTTTGCAGTCCAATCCTACTGATCTCAGATCTTTATTTTTTCAAAGAAAGTGATTAAGATGGTAGAATCTATATGCTGAAATTTCCTCCGGACGGTTGGAGGAGAGATAACCAAAAGAGCACTATTGGCATGGGAGAAACTATGTGGTCCTAAGGTTGCAAGGGTTCTTAACATTTTGGATATACCAATATGGAATAAGGCAGCAGTGTGTAAGCTTTTATGGAACCTATGTCAGAAAAAAAATTGTGGGTAGTTTGAGTACATGCACACTATGATTAAAAGGAAGCAAGTTTGGGACTAGGGGTGGCAATTTGAGCTCAAACTCATCTAACCAGCCCAACTAACGCAGAGATTAATGGGTTGGGCTACAAATATTTTAGCTCATGGGTCAATTTGAGTTGAGCCCAAGTTAAATTCATTATTTTTATAGCCCATTCTGACCCATTTAATAACTCAAATACAACCCATGAAACTCACCCAAAACAAAGGTTCTCAACCCAATTTATCTAGGGACTTTTACCTAGTTATACTATATTAGAAATTTATTTACCAATGTACTTTATTTTTTATAGTTTTTAATAAGTATGTAGGTTTTTCTTAAAAATTATGTAGATTGCTACTTAAAAGGCTCCCACCCATTATTAATGCCTTCAATTATACCCTTCCTTTTTTTTCCCTCTCCTCTTCTCTTTCCTCTTTTTAACAACAAAATTTTTTAATCTACGCCCAGAATCTTCTGCTCCTCCCTTCCCACCTTTGCCGATAATTTTATATTATTAAATTATCAATTGCATTATTTTTTTGCTGGGAGGCCGGACAACACTGAAAATAAATAAATATTTAGGAATTGTATGATAAATGTATCATAATTGTATTTAAATTGTGTCAGATACATCAATATGTAAAGCGTAATTGTATCATACTTGTATCACAATTGTATATAACTTATAGGTGGTACATTTATATCCAATATAATACTTGATATAATACTAATAAATTAGTATATAGTTATCCTATATTTATGATACAAACTGTAAAATTCGTCACGATCTCACAACTGCTCATAATTCAAATATAAATTTAATACAATCCTAAAAGAATTCTTACATTATTCTGATACAATTATGATACAACTTAAAACCGGCTCTAAACTTAAATTGATACAATATCGTATTATACTTGTATTAGTATTGTATCATGTATTGGTTTACGTACAAATTGTGATACAATTTTAAATTATGATACAACTTTGATCTTCATCTTTTTTAAGTTTCAATTTAAATCAGCCACATAGAACCAACTCTAAACTTAAATTATAATACAATATTGTATTTTAATAGTATTAGTATTGTATTAGAATTATCTTACGTATTAATGTATCAAATACAACTCAGATACAATTATGATACATTTATCATACAATCGTAATACAATTCCGAAACTTCATCTTCCTCGAGTTTCATTATGAAATTCAACCTAAAACCAACTTTAATGTAGAGTAAAGCTTACCCACAACTTGATTGTAGATCAAATCTTCGAATTTCTTCTATATTGTACAAATAAGAAAGAGATTTTGAACGATTAAAGAGAGAAATCGTATATCAATAGCTTTGGAAGAAGAAAGAATCTGCAATTTTGGAGGGATAATAGTGGAAGAGGAATGAGTAAGCGAGATTTTCGGGTTAGAAAGATTATGGGTATCAATGGGTTTCTTACTGTGGGTAAGTACATAGAGAGGTGATGATTTTGGGGTTCAGTGAATTTCTACGGTGATGATTTAGGAAAAGTACAAAGAGAGATGATTATTTTGGGTAAGTACAAAGACATATATTGTTCCTTGGGAAAAGGAATAGTATCATAAATGTAGGGGATTATGTGTAACTGATACCTAATATTTAAGGTATGTTTCATTTCCTTCTTTTTATGGTTTTATATAAAACTAGTAAATATAGGTAGATAAAGTAATTAATAAGGAACCTAAATAAAGATAGTAAATAGGTTTCTATTATAGTATAACTAGATAAAAATCCCATTTATCTAGAAATTTACTTAGTTGCCCCAATTTTATTTATTTATTTTTTGTATTTTTAATTTTCTGTTCTTTTATTTTTCTAGACAATCCACCCACCCTATCCCCCCCTCCAGCGCAAACCCCCAAAAAAATTTAGTTTTTTTTTATATTTTTAATTT